>JAFVLL020030054.1:5000-11374 GCA_021397915.2 Tor tambroides
ATAAATAGAATCCATTGCTATTTGCACTTGGTGTAATTAGCATGTATCGCTAAGAAAATATGCTATTTTCACTTACTGTAAGTATCATCTATTGCTATTTACACTTAGTGCAAATAGCCACTGCCATAAATAAGTATTTAAACAAAACTATAAAGTAAATTTCCAGAACACTGGAAAAGCAAAATGTAACATCTAAACACACCATGTGTAAAGCATATAACAAACACCCACAATGAACTACTGAACTACCACACTGACAAGCAACAAATTCAGTCAAGGACTATATATTTAGACCGCAATGTTGTTAAATTGAGCCACGTTCACACAGATCTGTGAACACAACTAAAAATGATGTATTTGCAACAATGTCACTTTGTAAAGAAACACAATGCACAAATTCATGCACATGATGTCAGTGATTTCACACTTATATATATATATAAAAATTGATAACTGCTTCTCAATTTATTTTTTAATCATTTTTGTACTTTTTCCGGGACAAAAATGATCCAGCCTCAAAAAATTGCTTATAAATCACTCATTATGCTATATTATCACCAAAGATTGGATTCAATCTTTTTGTCAACTTCTTTTCTTTCATTTAGGACTGGTTTTGTATTTATATTTGCATCTGATTAATCATAGGCCTCATTTTTCTGAGAGTAGGTACCTCGTTTTTTGAGTGAAAAATCATTTTTTATGAATAATTTGCACAATATTAAACAAAAAATTATAAAAATTTGCACTGTTTATCACACTAGTGTGCTTTAATGTTCAATCAGGAAGTTTGATTGCTTAGTGATTTATAGTGCAGGTCTAGTGCAAAAGATTGAATCCAGTATTTGGTGATAATATAGCATTATGAGAGATTTATAAGCAATTTTTTGCATTTTTGACTGGGAACACCACAAGTGGGACTTTTTGCAATTTTGTAGAAAATAAAAGCATTTAAAAGCAACCTTCCTGATTAAACGTATATATATATATATATATATATATATATATATATGAGTACCAAAACATTTGCAACTGCAACAATTTTCTTACAGAAGGGTTGCATTTTCTGACAGAACTGGAAGGGTGCTGATATTTTTGTCCATGACTGTATATATATATCATATATCATGATATTTGTGTTTGACCTCTTCATATTTGCACTTATGAAGTTCCTCATTAAAATGCCTTGATTGTTTTGATCTTGGCATCTCTCACTTTTAGATTATGACCCATGCACTAACTATAACACCCTCAACGACAATTGGAGAAACATACTTGATTATGGGCATCAGAATGGACTCGATGCTAATTATGATGACACTCGTGTTAACTGGAATGGCTGGTATCGACTCTTCCTTAATGGACTGAGTGCTCAGATGCCTGAATGGTGTGTGTCTAATTTGGCGTGTGGAGGTTTTAGTTCTCTGTGGCTTGGCGGATCTCATCCTCGGTTAGGAGATGGAGTTTTTACTCGAGACATTTATGGCTCTCATTATGAGCAGTGCAGTTACTACAGATCCGACCCAATCCAAGTCAAAGCTTGTCCTGGAAACTATTATGTCTACAAATTTACCAGACCACCTCTTTCAATCCCATCTCCTGTATATTGTGCAGGTAAATTCATTTTTCTTTATACCCTATTATTCATCTGCTGTATATAATGTTCTTATGTTCTCTGTTTTTTTTTTTTCCATAATAGTACATTTCGCCACTCCAAGGGTCGACCCCTGCTACAACTATAACAATCTGAATGACACTTGGAGAGCAACAGACAACCCCTATGATAGTAACTATAGAAGGTGTGATAAATTCCAAGGCTGGTACAGACTGTTCTACAATGGTCAGAGTGCCCAGATGCCAGAATCATGTGTTAATCAATACATGTGTGGCACTTACATCCCAATGTGGCTCAACGGCTCTCATCCATGGCTGGAGGATGGAGTGGTCACCCGTCAGGTCTGTGGCTCCACATGGACTGGCTGCTGTACTTACAGATCTCTCCCTATACAAGTCAAAGCCTGTCCAGGAAATTACTATGTTTATGAGTTTGTCAGCCCAATATTCTGTGGAGCTTACTGTGCAGGTAATATATTAATGTAAACTTCACTCATTTACCTTTCTGTTTTATTTAAATTTATATTGAACAATTTTTCCTACTATCAGATGTCGCAAGACTTAGTGCAGCCTCTTCGACAAAAGCATCAACAACAAGAACAGCAACAACAACATTAACATTAACATCAACACCAACAACAGCAACAACAGCAACACCAAGAACATCAATTACTCCACCAATCACAACCAATGGTAAAGTAATGTCTTGCTTACTTCATGAACTCTCATGAGCATCTTTTTAGACATGTATTTTAATTACATGAAATCTCAACATTTTTCTGTTCATTCCACTATTCCACATGCTTTATGTCAATTCATATCAAAAGTAATTTCTGTCAGGAACACTATCGTCAAAGATGACTGACAATTAGCATACAGTTTGGACTGGCAGTATGGTTCTGTTCTGGACAAGAACACCCAAACCATAAATGCAGCCTGCCATGGATAAGAGCAGGGAGAGCAGTGACAGCTCCCAAAACAAAACCGTTTGTCTACACTCCCCAACTACAAACTAACAAAGATAAATATGAATGCCAAAATTTTTTCCCATTACCCAGATATGGATAGAGTTCAGGCCTGAATTTGAAGACATTGAAGACTCATCCGGTTACTTTACCACTGTAGTAATTTAAGAGTCAAGTATAATATTGTCAGTTTAACTGGATAACACAGTTCAGTGGATTAGTGTGAGAGGGATTAAAAAGATATTTGATTGCAGGTGTAGTCATTTTATCTAAACTATTCTCAGTCTTCCTCCATGCAACATCTCTTTCATACTGACACAGTGAACAATGTTAACTCTTATGTTTGCCTCAGTGAATGCGTATATAGTATATGATCACACAATTGCCTTTTGTTTGCTTGACATTATTTTGCAGAATCTACACCTTTCAGGTCTGATCCATGCTATAATTATACCACTCTTGATGAATATTGGAGAGACATACGACAAAGCCCAGATCAGTACTCTGGACATAATGACAGTCTTGTTGAATGGAGAGGCTGGTATCGCCTCTATCTGAATGGAAAAAGTGCCCAGATGTCTGAGTGGTGTGTGAGTCGTGTTGGATGTGGCGGTGATCTTGGACTGTATCTCAATGGTTCTCATCCAAGAACTGAGGATGGAGTGGTGACCCGTGAAGTGTTTGGAAGTCATACAGGTTCTTTCCAGTGTGGCAGCTACAGATCTGCGTCCATCCAAGTCAAAGCTTGTCTTGGGAATTATTACGTCTACAAACTTGTGAAGCCAAATGTGTCAAATTACATGCCTTGTTACTGTGCAGGTACAGTTTTAACAGATTTTTTTTTTCTGATAAAATGAATTTTACAAGGTATACCTAAATTCTCTATTAATTACATTTTTGTTCAAAGACTACTGGTTTGTTGATGAAATTATTTAGTTGTAATTAGTTATAATCAGTGACATGCAGCTCATTAACCAAATTCTCCTTCTGTTGTCTGCTGTTTTGACTTCACACACCCACATAGCATACATGAATAACATGGCAATGAATGTGGAAACAAAGCTGTAGAATCAGTAGCATGTGACATTATATATAATGTGTGGAGCTGTTAAGGTTTTTGCTCCTTTGTAACTTTTAATAACTCTTCTCTCCCAGTTTTTTATCAGCCCTTCTCTGAAGGGTTTGAAGGACATGTCTGCACAAAACCAGTTAGAATATAATTGCTCAAAACTACACTATATATCATTGTACTTTAGCATACAGTTTTCTGAATTCTTAATTAAAATCCAGTATGTTATCAGGACATTTGCAAACAACTCTTTTGTCTATGACAGTTGCTTTCCAAAACATCAGCAGTGATCCCTGCCACAACTATGAGTCACTGGATCGTCCCTGGAGAGCCAACAATGAAAGCGGAGTATACATTGAGGAAGAACCTTTCTCCTGGAAAGGCTGGTACCGGCTTTTCTACTATGGAATGGACATTCGAATGCCAGAGACCTGCGTTGGTTCATACAGATGTAATGCATTCCTGAGTCTGTCACTCAGCAGTCCTCACCCTCGGATAGAGGATGGAGTGGTGGTCAAGGAGGTCCAAACAGAAGCTTCTTTGAGTGGCAACTGTGTATACAAATCAAAACCCATCAGAGTGAAAGCGTGTCCTGGAAATTACTATGTCTATGAACTTGTGAATCCACAGTTCTGGTTTTCAGGATACTGCACAGGTATGTCGCTTTTCCCCACCTTTTAATAAATTCTTACAAATTTTTTTAAATGACTTCAGTCGTGTCATTTTTCCTTTTTCTCAGATGTCAGCACTATTTCACGGTCATTTCCCACTATACGTCCAAATATCACTGGATCCAGCATTGCCTTGAGTAAGTAAATGTTATATATGAATAAAATAGGTTTTGTATATGTCAGGTTTGGGCAAGTGATGAGGCGAGGACTCAAGAGCAGAGGATTAAAGGGCTTTTAGTTCATAAAAGAAAATCAAAAGGAAACAAAAACTTCCCCTGTGGGGGAAAACAGGACTGGCATCTGGACAAGGTAGAAACAGGTAGGGAAGCAGCAGGCATCACGTGAGGATATATATGACAATGAACTGGCACAGAAGTGAGAACACAAGAATAATAAATAGTAGAGCAAATAAGGCAGGTATTGAGGGAAGAAAGGTGGGGCAAATAAATCAATAATCAGGTAACAAGATGGACAGGGTTAGTCATTAGACATTAGAAAACATGGCACAAAGAAACAACAAAACAAAAGCTATATGTTCACCCAAATCATGAGATGGGAACATATAGCCAATGAACAGCTCCCACAGACCGCATGCTCAAACTAAACAAAATGCAAGAGAATATGTGATCAATGAGAGCTCTCAATGACTGCATGTTCAAAAAAAAAAACATGACAAGAAGAAAGCATGTGGATAATAAAAAGTACAAGCTGTGTGCTACATTAAAAACATGACAACACAAGAACTTTTGACAAAGCACACAAGCACACAGTGAGGAAATGAAGAGAGTGCACAGCTTTGGCAAATATGGCATTCCCTCATAAAGACAAGACAAAATGAGTGTCAGGGCTCTGCTCATAAACCAGAAGTAACAAAGTAATAATAACAACGCTATATAAACTCAGTATATAAACTCATTATTATAATATGTTATATTATTATATTGTAATATTGTATCATAAATGTAATAAGAATTTGGTCTCATCACTAACAGATTATGACCCGTGCATTAACTACAATATTCTCAACAACACTTGGAGAAGCACACGCAACTACTGGTATCAAAATGGATATAAACCTGATTATGATGACACTCGTGTTAACTGGGGTGGTTGGTATCGACTCTTCCTTAATGGTTTGAGTGCTCAGATGCCTGAATGGTGTGCATCTTACATGGCGTGTGGAGGTTTTAGTGCTCTCTGGCTTGGCGGATCTCATCCTCAGCTAGAAGATGGAGTTGTTACTCGTGAAATTCATGGTTCTTACTATGATCAGGGCAGTTACTACAGATCTGACCCAATCCAAATCAAAGCTTGTCCTGGAAATTATTATGTCTACAAATTAACCAAGCCAACTCTTTCAATCCCAGCTCCTACATATTGCGCAGGTACATTCATTTTTCTTTATATTTCACATGGTTATCATGAATTGTATTGTTGATTTTTCTTTTATTATGTTGGATACATTAAATCAATGCTCTTTCTACATTTTCATAATAGTACTTTCAATGACCCCAAATGATGACCCTTGCTACAACTATACCACTCTGGATGAGCCTCGGAGATCAACCAGCAATTCTTATTACTATGGAATGTGTGATGATTATGTGAATTGGCAGGGTTGGTACAGGCTGTTTATCAGGGGTCAAAATGCTCAGATGCCAGAATCCTGTGTTGATCAAAACATGTGTGGCACTGATAACCCAATGTGGCTCAACGGCTCTCATCCGCGGCCAGAAGATGGAGTGGTCACCCGTCAGGTCTGTGCCTCTTCATGGAAAGGCTGCTGCGGTTACACCTCCCACCCTATAAGAGTCAAAGCCTGTCCTGGAAATTACTATGTTTATGAGTTTGTCAAGCCAGTGTTTTGCAGAGTTTACTGTGCAAGTAAGCATTTACTCAAATGTATTTCACTTGTTTATCTTTGTTTTTTAACTGATATTCATAAAAACAATTGTTCTTAATATCAGATGTCACCAGACTTAGTGCAGCCTCATCGACAACAGCAACAACACCAAGAACAGCATCAACATCAACACCAAGAACAGCAACAACACCAAC
>JAFVLL020030055.1:0-18057 GCA_021397915.2 Tor tambroides
GAGAGCTATTAGTAACCGGTGCAAGAACTGACTATGTGATGAGTTAAAGGCAGGTTACTTTGACCAGTTGGATACTGTATAAAAGTATGAGCATCACTAATTTTCTCTTCTCTTCTGTTCTCCCACCACAGGCTCCTCCTCCCCCCCTCCCCTCGCGGTTCTCTCTCCTCCTCTCCCTCCCCCTGCTCCTCTATGCTCAGTTCGGTGTGTGTCTCCTCTTTCAAAGGGCGCAAGGGTGGGAACAAGTCGTCCAACAAAGCATGTTACAGCGCAGACATGACTTGTCCGTCAGACAGCGAGAAAATAGTGATAAACTGCGGGGGGATTCGGCACGAAACGTACCGCAGCACACTCAAGACGCTGCCTGGGACCCGCTTGTCCTGGCTCACCGAGCCAGATGCGTTCAGTAACTTTGACTATGACCCCAAATCCGACGAGTTTTTCTTTGACCGTCACCCCAACACCTTTGCTTTCATACTCAATTATTACCGCACAGGGAAGTTACATTGTCCCAACGATGTCTGCGGTCCTCTCTTCGAGGAGGAGCTCGCGTTCTGGGGTATCGACGAGACGGACGTGGAGGCTTGCTGCTGGATGAACTACCGACAGCATCGGGACGCCGAGGAAGCGCTGGACAGCTTTGAGACGCCCGAGCCGGACCCGCCAGAGGACGACCCGGCGCTAACGGGAGGTGCGGACGGGGACTTGAAGAGGTTGTGTCTACAGGAGGATGGTCGCAACCCCAGCTGGTGGAGTACCTGGCAGCCCCGCATCTGGGCGCTGTTTGAGGACCCCTACTCCTCGAAATATGCCAGGGTGAGTGAGCGTACGCGGCGTCTTGTTAGTCGACTTTATTAAACTGCATCAGGGCACTGTAAGGCATTATCGTCCTTGTGATACATGTTCAGCTAGAATTTGACTCGATGTTTCGGAATCATGAACTGGTTCGCAAGAGTCGCAGTAGTCCACTCGCTGTCAAACTTGGCACAACTTTTGGAAAGTTTGTGAGCTGCGTTCGCAGAGAAAAGACTCGGTTTGGTAATGTCGAGCGTTTCTTTGTCACTCTCTCTGATAAATGCAGTATTTTGTCTCGCTGTCACTCTCTCCCCGCGCATTATTTGCCGGTGAACACTGCGTCTCGAGCTCTCAGCATGCGCAGTCGCCGCCTCAGCACTTTGTCGCACTTTTTTAAAACTTACCTTTTTGCTTCTGTTGTTAATGTAATTATGACCTCACTTGAATGTTGAAAAGAAAGTTGCTTTACTGGTTTGAAGAGCGTTGTCATTCAGTTTACTGGTCTACAAAAGTTGATTCTAATTCGTCAGGCCGCAGCATTCAGCGATCAAATATTTCTTAATAACGACCGTTTGTGGTCGTTTGGTAGTAAGTTGGCCTAATATTTAGTAAAGTAAGTTGGCCTAATATTTTCCACTCAAATCAATATTTAATGTCCATTTATTTGCTGAATGGGCGTCTAGCAAGACAAATAATTATCAGTCAGATGGTCGTTATCGCAGAAATAAACTCTTAATTATTTGACACGCTATCCTATCTTAACCACCAGTCATTGCGCATGCGCAAAGTGTTCGTACATTTCGCCGTTGTCCATACTGCAAAACGGTATCTGGCAGACCCCTACGATATTGAACGTCACCAGGGCATTTACCCTGAGGTGGGCACTTTTGAGTTTTGGCTATGAATTGCATTACCTTGCAAATCTTGCATGTTTTTTTATTATTATTATTTGTTAGAAGAACGTTTTTTCCTACTTGTTCCTGCTTTGCTGGAACATTCTTGCCTGACATTAAGCATGTTTTATGCTCACAAACGTTTTAGTCATTTTGTATATTTAATTGGCTAAATGATGTCACCCTTAAAAATGCTATAGGTTTAACCAGGCAAGGTATTTGAGAAAATTCTAGCTTATCAAAGCAAGTTACTGGTGTCAGGTTGTGCTTAGGTATGTATCCACTTTGTAAGCACAGGATCTTCACGGTATCCCAGGAACTACTGAGTTTCCCATGGGTCTTACTTTTAACTGAATGAGTTTCCTGCTTACTCAGCAGAAGCCTTGTATGTCACTGGCACCACATTCACTTGATAATCGTTACAACCTACCTCTCACATCCAGACCTGAAGCTTAATTTAGATTTTTTTTTCTGGGTGCCACACTTGGGATCCCAGTTTTGGGATAATAAGCATAATAAGGTCATATGAATTCATAAACTTTACACAGATTTCAGCCCAATTAGATGCACCAAACTTTTTTACTTTCCTTTTTTCTGTCAGACAACAATCTTTTTTGTTATATACAAACCTGTAGCAATTTTAGAAGAACAAAGTCACTCACTGACCCTTGTTGGTTAAGAGATGTTTCAGCTGGAGCACATGAAAGGCAATTCACCCTTTGCCTCTCAGAATGCCATTCACAAGCTAGTGAACAGCGACCGTTTATCTCCTTTATCAGTGCAGGCTGGTTATTTAAGATATTTATCTCCCGCGGCACATCTGGGTCAATAGATCATAGTCATGAGCAGTCGATACACACACACCTTCTTGAAATGAGCCCAGGGTTTCATTTAACTGATCAGTTTTCGATTGCAGTTTGGGCTGCATTTGATTGCAGGATTGCTCTTAATGCATTTGAAGTGTCTGCGATTGTAAGTTACCCAGCTCTTCTCACAGTTCTCAAGGGGAGGGAGAGATGCGGTCATCATTTTACTGCGTCGTCATTGAACGGAGGTCTTTTATCAACCGTGACACGCATAGTGTTTTATTAGCGGGCTGCTGTATGGGTGCAGGGCCTCGTGCCGGATTGCTAATCATCACTTACAACCTCCATGTCCCTTTCTCTCTCTGTGCTATAGCGTAACACTGCGGCGTCTCATACTAGCTGACTGCGCGTTGATTTCTGCTGCAGAGCAACCGAATAACAGAGCAACAGAGGCAGAGCCTGTGAATTTATTTGTGATGTGTGCATGCAATTCTGTTAAAAGATACAAAAGATCCTAAAAGATCCTAAAAGATACAAAAAGCATTCAAGGTGTTTTATCTAGATTTGTTGGTCACATCTTTAACTGATTCAATACTCATTTCAAGCACTTGTGAAGATGGTGAAGGTGTCTTCAAAGTCCAACTGACTTTCAAAAGACTGTGGCGTCAGGCAGTATAACATAAATAGCCTGAATATCTGAATTGATCTGTGAAGGCAAGACTGAGAGCTGTATTTCTCTCTGGTTAAATCCCTGGTTTAAATCGGATGATCCAGTGAGCTCGTACATAGGTGAAGAGTTGCAGCAAACCCCGGCTCCTCATTGGCCAGATTAAATGATTCAGATAACAGTTATTTACATTTATCAACCTACAGTATCATTTTATTCAAGGGGAGTTCAAACTTTTTGATGCCGTGGACTCCCAAATATGACAAATGGCTTGTGAGGGACCCCCTTCCTAAAACATAGGAGACAAGTAGGTTTTCAAGTACAAAAACACAATTTATATTGCAGGAAAAAAAATCTGGAAAAGTTGACAATGTATTTTTTCATACCCACCATTATTTTATTTTCATTTATTTTAGTTTAGTTTAGTTTAGTTAAGTTTACAATTTATATGGTGAAAAAAAATTCTAACTCAAAATAAATTAATATAAAATGTTATCTGAAAAATTCTAACTTTCTCTTAAGTTGGCACTTTTATTTTTTCTACCCATAATAAAGTGAATTGAATTGAATTTTCCACTTATGTTAAAAATATGTTTTATTTTATTTTATTTTACACACTTTTGTGGCTTCCTTGGGGTCCCCGAGGTCTAGCTTGAAAACCACTAATCCAATTGACAATTGTTTCTGTATCGTAAAGATTTGTAATTTGTGTATGATGAAGTAGAACAGAAGGTGCACAAAATACTTTGCATGCTGGAGTTGTATGGCAGGTTAATTCAAAAAGAAGTAATAGAGATCACAAAATAAAACATCCTCAATGACAATTAAGTGAGGAGTAAATGCACAGTATGTAGAATGATCGGAATTGCGTTACTGTTGTTCAGCATCTCAAGTTTGTAGTCGAGCACATGTTGTATGAGCGGATGGATAACAACCTGCGGGTGCATAGTCATTCACGTGCAAAATCCCATTCGATAAGGATGAACAACTATTAAATGAACTACAGACCTCTAGCAGCGTTTCTTAGCAACAGCCCGTAGTCAAAATAGTCCCGGTTTGCAGTGCTCTGTGTATTTTGTTCCCACACGTAAGTGTATATGCAGAAAACCTTTAATTAACGTCACAATTCACCTTGGCTCAGGTAGACGGTCTGGTATGCATTTAGAAATGTATGTTTGTTTGTTGCTTTGCATTTTTCATGATACACGTCATTAAATAATTGCTTTTACATGTGTAATGTTTTAGTAGGTCAACCCTCAATCGATGGTTGTGTCTCAAACCCTAGAGAGTTCCCTACTTAGACATCATTTTTGTGCATCATATCGACCTGCACGCCTATGTTTGAATGTTCTGTTACCAGAACAAATATGATGTCACAACTGGAGCTGTGCTGAAAGAGAAAGTGTCTGTTGCACATGTGTGATTTTCCCAAAGTTAACGCCGCTTTTGCAATAACTGAAAAAGAAGTGCACTGACAATCTGCATTGCCAGTACTATCCTAACCTATTTTTTATTCTAATCAAAGTAAGGTTTAACAAAAGCTGTTCACCTTACAAATATTTAGTTCTCAGCATGAACAATATTCCATTATTAGGTGTAGCATACCTGCAAACATTTGATCATTCTTTCCTAATAGACAAATTTCTTGAATAAATCTAAAAAAAGAATATATATTAAAAAAATAAATAAATTTGAGTGAAGATTTTGTGGAAAAACTGGAGAAAAATGTCTGCATTGCCAGTACTTATTTTCTAATCTAATATTGTAATCAAAGTAAATATCTTAACTGTTCCTCATATTAATATTTAAATTCCCGTTAGGAATAACACCCCATTTTTAGGTACAGCTTACCTACAAACATTTGATCATATTTTATCTAAAAGACAAATATTTGAACAAATAAATAAATGGAGGGAAGATTTTTGGGGAAAACCAAAGTAATAAATCTGGGAAACTGGAGAATAAAGTCTACTTCAATTCTAATCTAATTCTATTCTAATAAAAGTAAGTGGCTTAACAAAAACTGTTCACCTTACCAATATTTCGTTTTCCAGTATGAATAATATCCCATTTTTATGTGTAGCATACCTGGATTTGATCATGCTTATCTAAAAGACAAATGAACAGAGAAAAGAACACATAGAGGAAAGATTTTGTGGGAAAACTGCAGAAAAAAAATTAGCAAAATGTTTTTTGGGGGTTTTTTCAGTGTTTATGCTGAATTTTCCAATAGCACAAATGTCCCATACTCGCTGTATAGTACTGTCTCCCCACCAGGTGTTTGTAAACAGTTAGCGACACTGAATGCTGAATAATGGTGCCAAAAATAACTGAAAATAATTAAATGTCAGGACTCCAGGGACCTGAAACTATTTGAAAAGTGTGTCGCTCCTTGTGTGCATTGGCAAATGAATATTACTCCTTGCTTCCTTTGCAACATTTGATTTATTCATTACAAACATGTTTGAAGCGGATCCTCAAGGGCCGCATAGACTACAGCATCCCTCTGTGTACAACACATTGAGTGTGATCAGATTCCTTCGGATGCTTTCCCTTTAACTGCAAGCTTTTTCTTCTAAAATGGGCTTGTGTTTATCAGTTCCTTAAAAGTATCAATTACCTTTTGTGTTCCCTGTAATGATCATGCTCATTTGTAACCAGAGTTCGTCTGGCTATAAATGCTTCTTTTCAGATGAGACCGCTTTTGGCACCCATGATCACACCTCCAATCTTCCCCCACTGTTTCCCTTCTTCTACTTTTACTACATCTCTAAATATAGTAAGAAAATGAGGAGATATGTGGGACAAGATCTCGCTCCTCTCAGTAACAAGCATGCCTCTTCTTTCTCCTGTATATTCTTCATTTGCACAATCCTGGCAGTGAAAGCTTAACCGAACCACCAGGGCGGCTTGGGTTTTATGCAGTATCTGTACCGCACATGTCTTCTGGCCACACATTGCAGCAGCAAAGTGCATGATAATAAAGCTTATTGAACCAGTCACGCTGAGACCAATAAATCGGTGAATGAGAGGTAGAGCGCTGGATGCGCTTGAATCTACAGTCGCAGTGTGCTTACCCCCCTCCTTCACTGGCTGCTGTCCAGCTCACCGGTGAATGAGTCTGTTCGAGTTGCAGCGTATTTGCTTTTACAAGGCATCTTTTTCTGGCTCAAGAGATTTTGTTTGCTTCGGCCTAACATCCCAGTGAGCCGGTCATCCACCCTGAAGTCTAGTCAGCCAGTGAGCTTGTATTTATATGGCGCCGTATGTGGTGCAGCACTCCTACTTTGAATTTTAAATAGGTGTTGAAGACCAGCCGATGCCAGAGCCAACAAGTTATCAGTGTGAAACCACCTACATTAAGTTTTTTTTTTGTTTTTTTTTCATAGCAAAAGAATTATACTGCCAAAATAATCATAGGATGCCCAGTGACGTCCAGAACTCCTTCTCGTTTTGGTCAACCTCTGCACCATTTTTTGTTAACTGGGCAAATGGAAAACCCCGTTCCCTCGAGCACTCTTTGGTCACAGGGGGACAGTCAGCTAAAAACAGAAAAGAAAAGCCTTGGATTTAAGCCCTACACACCTCCCAGAGGTTCATGGGCGCCCAACGGGACGTTAACTCTTCTGACCCACTGACATCATTTTTATTGTGTTTAGCAGGCTGCTTTAGTTTACAGGTCAAAATGCTGAATTTTTCTTGCATTCAGGAGACTCAATTTGCAATTTATTTTAATAGTTCATCGTTAGTATGTTGATAAGCTAGCATTAAAAATACAAAGCAAACACAAATATTAGGTAAAACAATCCATTTTATTTAACACTACTATAGGCATTTATTCTTTTATTTACTATAGATAGTACTTTAGAACTATAGTCAATTGCTTGTATTTATTTATTTATTATTATTATTATTTAGATTCAATTTATATCCACCTTGCTTTTCAGTGCAGAAGTAAGCTATTTCCTGTGAATGTGCAAGAATTATTATTAGCCAACAAATAGCAAGTGCATTAAACTGTAAAAGTAAAAAAGGTAAAAAAAATTGGCACTACAAACCAGTGTGTTTGCTTCCACTTTGTGCAGTTACTTTGTCATGTTTGTCTTTGAATTGTGTTTTATTGTCTCTAAAAATAAATGATCATTTTTCCAATCAAAAAGATTTAAGAGAACTTCACTACACTTAAATACTACACTTAAAGGGACATTTTGTCCAAAAAATCCTTCATTTACTGAACCTCAACCTGAACATCTGGGAATATTTAAAACAATGTTTCAACTTTTTTCTTCCCATAATTTGAAAGTCATAAAAATCCAAAACAACACTGGACACCACTCACTTTCTAAGGACAAAAATACATTTTTCAGAATGTTTCACAGAAGAAAGTAAGTCATACATGTTTGGAACGATATGAGGGTGAGCAAATGCTTTTAGTGATACAGCAACAAAAACTGACACACACTCCTAGAGTGACAACATCTATTTGGATGTCTGTGCTCATGACACAAGGGGGACTCTGTGGTTTCTAATGGAAACACCATATATGACACACACACATACAGACAGGCTATTTCTCTCTTTCTTTCCGCCTCCACCCTCCGTTTCCCACCAAATCCCTTGCTTTTTGTCAGGCACACTCCCACAAGACTTCATTTTTGCACAGGGCAGGAGAAACTGATCTATGACTGAAAATGAGAAGGAGAGTTAGTAAGAGAAAGAGAAAGAAAGAGGGAATGGGGGAAGGGGGAAACCATGGTGCTATAATGTATCATGCCACTTTTATTTTATATATAGTATATCCTTGTTCTGTCATGTTAATCCCAATAAGACGCTGCCATTCCATTGCACACACACACACACGCACACCAGACTATTACTATGAAACTGTTTTTTCCCTGATGGTTTTAGATAAGCCTTTTCCCCATGGATGTGGCTAGATTGCATGTGTGTCTGTGTGAGTGCAGTGGAACTGAGGAGAGAAAGAGCAGAGCTCATAAGATGCTGATGGTGGTAATACTGCAGCATGCTGGATGGAGGAGCAAGAAAGGGAGAGGGGAATTGCAAATGAGAAATGAGGGAGTAAGACTGAATGAGAGCAAAGATAAGGTGGTAAATGGAGAGACAAAGCTGGAGAAACAGAAAAAGAAATAACAGGGAAAAGAGAAAAAATGTAAATGAGCGAAAAAATCAGTGAAAGAATAAAGATGGCTGATGTATGTTAGCTGAAATGCATCACATATTTGCTTTACAGGTGCACGCAGCTTTTTTTGTTTGTTTTTGGTCATGTCCCGCAGGCTGATGTTTGCCTTTGGATGTATACTGACGACTAGTGGTGTGGGTGCTGTGGAAGCTTGTTTCTGTCCACTGAATAAAAAATCTCGCAGTTCTGATTTTTTTGAAAATATAAAAACTTGCAATTGCAAGTTATTAGGTCAGAATTGGGAGATAAAAACTGTGACTTCTCTCTGCGAGTATCTCGCAGTTCTGACTTTATAACACACACTTGCAAGTTTATATCTCACAATTCTGATATAAACTCACAAATAGGAAAAATAATGTCTCGCAGTTCTGACTTTATTTCTAGTAATTATGAGTTTATATCCCGCATATCTCACTTTATAACTCGCAACTGCAAGTTCATATCATGCAATTCTGAACTTGCAATTGCAAGAAAAAAAGTCAATTGTGAGATAAAAAGTCTTTTACAAAGTCAGTTACCTTTTTATTTTTTTCATTCAGTGGTGGAAACGGGCTTCCATATAGGATGCAGCATAACACACAAGCAAACATTGTCAATTGTAGAAATGCCATTTCCAGTGGTTGTCATCCCAGTGCAAACTTCCATTGAGGCCCCAATAAGTCCAATAATTATTTAAATGTAGTCATATAAACATAATTTTAATTAAAATACTAAAAAACACTAAAAATAAAGATGTACAATGTTACACTGAGCTTGTATTTTTTGAGGTTATTTGCTTCTTTTACAAAAGAGGTGGATTCTTGGAGATTCGCTATGAGTCATCGTTAATATCGTTATTATGTGAACGAGTCAAATAACAGTTACTGAGATAAAATAAGTAGAATTCTTTCGGTCATGTGATGACATGGCTTATGATGTCATCTTCTTTTGGTCTAGTTCTGATGGACTAGAGTTCATCTAATGTGGCTGGACATGATTTAAACATAAAGAGTTGAACAGTACTCAGGTTTTTTATGGGCAAAACTTTTTAACAAGGTTAAAATAACAGTAACAGTACATGTTTAAGACAGCTTGCTGATGTTTTCAGAAACTAAGGAAAGATGACCACAGTATGAAGTCTGACCCTCTGAAAAATGCCCCAAACCTCTCTAGAAACAGTCAATAGAGACAGTAGGCCAGCTAAGATCAGCAAATCAGCTTAGACTGGTTGGAAGTATGTTGGAAAATCATGTCTCGCAGTGTGTGAAAGAGTTCTGAGATCATGACTTTTGACCTGAAATTACTATGTGTGTAAATTGCAGGTGTTTGTATGTGGACTTCCACATCTGGGTGTTTTTCTGCTATAGTTGTGTAGGCACACTTCTAAGAGAAGTTTGTGCATTTCTGTGCATTTGGCACTAGCCACTGCATGCTAGCTTTTAGCATTTTCTCAGAGTGGGGCTCTCACTTGGATTAAGGACAAAGGGAAAGGCACTCTGTCATCCCAGCTAATGGCATAGAGTACAGAAGGAGAAGGAGAACACTGCCAAACTATAGCTCAGACAGGGAGAGAGAAGTGACATGCTAGGAGGAGAGAGTGTTAGAGCGATGGAAAGAGATTGGGAAGGAGTGATTACGAGGAGCGCAATGATGAAGAGAGGAAGGGAGACGGAAAATTTGCAAGGACAAATGAGTGTAGTGTGCTGCAGTTATCAGGATCGAATACTAAGCAGAAAAAAAATGCTGTGCTACTTATTTCCTCTGTTTCACCTCGATGGAGTGAGTGTATGTGCAAGAGACGCAAGGAGTGTGTGCTTTTTGTGTATGTCAGGGAGTTAAATGGATTTTGCATGTGCGTTTTCTTTGTCAATACTTCAAATGTGCTGTGCATGGGCAGTTTTAGACAAAGAGACAATTTGCAGGTACTTTAAGCTAAATTTCTAAGATGACAAAGACAATTTAATTACACAATAAAATGAATAACAAATATAAATAATAATAATAATAATAATAATAAAATTAATAATAAAGAGAAAGAGAGAGAGATGCAAATATACTTTTAGTACACACACACACACACACACACATATAGTAATATTTAAAGTATACAATAGATATGTAGATATAGTGTATAATTTTAAAAACTAAATAATAACAAATAGAATATTATTATTTATTAATTTAATTAATTGTAGAATAGAATTAGATTTATTATTGTTATTATTGTAAAATACAATAATTTCAATATATTGAAAATACTTTTAATTATTATTTATTTAATATTCCAGAAATTAGACACTTTATTTTTAACAGACCTGACTTGTGATATAGCCTAATATAAATTTCATTTTATATTTATATATTCATTAAGTGAACAGGCTATAGAAATTCTGTTCTCTACATGTCTTTGCTGTGGCATCAACATTTCTAAAGGCTCCTGGGGAATGTATGTTATGAATGGATATTAGAAAGAGAAAGGCAGAAAGTGTGAATCTGGTGGGAGGTTGAGTCACTGTTGTCCTCCATTAGGCTGAGAAGCTCAGTGTTTTCATCAATGAGATCCAATGCATCATTCCCAAACAAAACACTCAATAGTGTATTTTCTCTCTTTCACTCTCTCTTTGTCTGTATCCCCGAGCTACCTCGATCACACTACATCAACTACTGTTATGCAATATCTTCAGTCTCAAAGGTTCATCTTTTACTCTCCCTGAGCTGTCAGTCACCACACCACAATCCACACTCGCACCACAGGCATGTGAGGATGTTTACTCACACATATGCAGTCTATACTATATGGATACAAGCACAAACGGTCAGATTTTGCTGCTCTTTGGATCTCGTTTTGGAGAACATGATCATCAGGTCTTGTGGAATTGATGCAGCTTGAGTGCTGCCATGGAGCGCAAACTAAACACTTTCTGAAGACACTGAATGCTTCACTCAAATTGTTATTCTTTTGGACCTTACTGTAGGAAAGAAGTAATCAGGTGGATTGTTTGATTATGTCTGTGTTTGTAAGAGCCGCTGTGTCTGCTGCTTTTCTTATGCGCTGATTTGAGAGGGTTCATTCCGTCCTGTCAGTCACTGACTGTAATTAATCTGTTAAAGTGCTGAGCTGTGTGTGTGTGTGTGTGTGTGTGTGTGTGTGTGTGTGTGTGTTTGTGAGAAAGTGAAAGAGAGAGTACTTTGCTACAGCGGCAGAACTGACCATCGCTTGTGTGTGTGAGACATTATAATATCTGGCTGTATGCGATATTGTTCCACGTCTCTGCTTAATGAAGCATGTTTGCTAAGATACATATTGATGCAACATAAGAGTGTTGAATTATATTGACCGGTGTTATAATGAATGTCAAATTGGTTTTGCCTTGTAAAAACTTTGAACATCAGTTCAGTATTTGCTTTAAATCAAAGAAGAAGAATTTAAAGATACGTACAAGAAAAGTATTAGAAAAAAATAAAATAACAACTAAATAAAACCAGTAAAATAAAACACCAAAAAAATAACATTACCAATGATTTAAATGTTTATTTTTCTTGTTTTGTCACGCCCCTGGACTGTTTTTGTTGTGTTTTGCTCCCCGTGTGTTCCGTGACCCAGTTTCTCCCTCATTGATTGTTTGATTTGATTCCAGGTGTGTCTCATCTTCCTCCCTGATTGTCCTGTGTATTTAAGGTCTTGTCCATTCAGTTAGTGTTTGTCGGTCCTTAGATGTCTTCTGTGAGTGTCTTCCCTGCCTGTGCTCCATGTAACCCTGTTGGATATGTAAAGTTTTCTAGTTTTGTGAATTCTCCGTGTTTCCTCGTTCCTGGCTTCCGTGACTCCCAGTGAAACGTGACATGTTTCTGTGCAGCAAGTGTGTGCTCTGAGTGAAAGATTTGTCTTCAGGCCTTAGTTTATTTTTCTCTTCACTTGGACCATGGGCTCCCCTTTAGCCTTCATTTATTCTAATTGATATGTACTTACCATGGCACTATATGCTGCCATTAACATCTTGTTGAATTTCCTTTAGCCTCTGATCTCTATCATTATTTGCGTCCGTTTGTTGGTTATTGGGGGATCCAGAGTACACACGCTGCATGACCTCAGTGCTGGTGTTTGCTTCTGTCTGTTACTGGACTGTCACTCCAGTATCCTGCACTCACAAGGCGTTGTTGCTGTTTTTTAGTTCAAAGTCACTATACTTTTCTTCATTTTGTTAACTTTTTTTGTTGTTGTTGTCTTGACAGTAAGAGTGCAGGATGTTGTTGGTGAAACAAAGAGCTGTAAAGGGGGAAGTCAGACATGAATCTCCTGCATAATTGCCACAGCACAGTGCACTAACCACTAGGGTACAGCTACATCAAGCTGTCAAATTTGCGTGATGCTTTGAGAAAAAAAAGACCTTAATATACTCTGAAAACCCACCATTTTGGCCTCACTTCATAATGATAAAAAAGAATAAGACAAGAATAAGATCTTTTTCATTAAAGTTTTAGTAATTTTTGTTTTGTGCTTTTATCATTTTTTGTTTTCCTTTTCTATATATATTTCTTTTTTATTTTAATATTTCTGTTGCTTTCATTCATTTTTATTTCAGTTTTACTGAGTAATTTAGTTCTTCAACTTTATTTCAGTTATTTACCAAGGCAAAATTTCTCATTTTTTAAGTTCATTATATTTTTAGTATATTTATATTTTATTGCAGCTTAATTTCAATTAACAAACAAATAAATAATCAATAAATAAATATATCTATGTATGTATAATTTGGTTAACAAAATACAACACAGAATAACACTTTCACATTTCTGGTGTCTGACTGGATGATCAGAAATATGGCCCATCCAGTCGGGGTGAGGTGCTAGAAGACTCTTTTAAAGATAACCACCATAAGAAGTGATGATTTAAGAGCAAAGTGTGAGAGTTTGCTAAACTTTATACTGTTCCTGGTGCATACATGTAGTAAGAAACAAATTATGGTAATTTATTTACATTTATTTATTTAGGAAAATGACTGTGAAGAAGTAAATTTTGACTGTTTTTACTGAGAGAAAATAAAATAATGGACCTCAGATGTAGAGATAGATAGATAGATAGATAGATAGATAGATAGATTTAAGACAAAACTACTTTTTCTCTCTCTCTCTCTCAAACATATTCTCTCTCACTCTTTCTCTCTTTCTCTGGCTGGTGGAGGTACCAGATGCTGATCCCTTGGGGTTCCAGGGCTCTGGCCTTCTCCCCACCTTGGTGTCCTGCCAGATCTTGAGAGAGAGGGACATGGAGATGGGTTGAGGGTGGAGCACAGCTTGCCCTGCTCTTATCCCAGATGGCTATTGCAGCAATACTCTCTGTCTCTCTTTCTCTTTCTCTCTGTCCACTTTTTCTCTTGTGTTAATTCTTTCATCTACTGTTTTTTTCCTCATTCAATCACATTATCCTTCTAATCAAACACTGTCACACATACACACACATTCTCACAGCCTAATTCATGTACACTCAGCAGTTAAGCTGACAGCGAGGGATCAATATGATCAGTGTTATGAGATTGGCCTCTGTAGAAGATGACATCACACACGTACACATCAAGAAGCAGTCCTGCATGTTTTAATAGGAGAAGCCTAATAGATTTTTACCCTATATAAGCTTCTGAAAATTGTTCAGATAAAGCTTAATGCACTAATAAGTGAATACAGACTAAAATATTTAGCTACCTGATAAATTTCTACCTAGCTTTTAAAAAATTATGTTTATTCTTGTAACAAAGCAGTCCATTTGATTCAGTCATATTAAATACTGACATTTTTTAAATTTCAGACCAGTTATTTTTGATGGTACCACATGTTATTTGACAAAACATTTGTGATCCTGAACCACAAATCAGTCATAATGTTTTAATTTATGAAACTGAGGTTGAAACATCATCTGAAAGCTGAATAAATAATTGTTAGGACAGGACAATATTTGGCCAAGATACAACTATTTGAAAATCTGGAATCTGAGGGTGCAAAAAATTTACAAAATATCTTCATGGAACGTGATCTTTAAGTAATATCCTAATGTTTTTTGGCATAAAAGAAAAATTGATCATTTTGAACCATACAGTGTATTGTTGGCTTTTGCTACAAATATACCCATGCTACTTAAGACCGGTTTTGTGGTCCAGGCCAGGGTCACCAAACAATCTGTTTTCATCACCCAAATACACGTTCATAAATCTATAATAATGATTTATATTTCTGAGTTGGGATGGATTTACACACACACACGCACACACACACACAAAAGTGATTTTGTTCCACTAGCCTAAAAAATCATGCGTAATGTGGTTACATTTCAATTTGGTTTTGTCAAAAAAATAAAATAAATAAATAATAATAATAATAATAATAATTTGACTAAATCAACCTGACAAATTAAGTTACATCAAAAAGTCATGACATGAATTATTATTACATAATGAACATGTATTATTATTATTTTTATTATTAAAATACTTCAGTGTAGATCAGTATAGCAATAAACAACAAGAATTGATTTTATAAGAGCTAAGAGGTGTAAATTTTATTCATATTTGTTTTACTTTTTTATTTTATTTCAAATAAAATTTTAACAAACTGAACCTTATTATAAAGTGTCTCCACATTTTTACAGTATGGCTCAATTGCTTGCCATAATCTGTCACGGTGAGCTGAAGCAACATATACAGTATGAATCCACACGTACGCTGCGGTGCAACCTCGTGCTTTCCAGTTATTTCCCTAAACCCTCTTTGTCATCCCTCCAGTCGTAGCTGTTATATCATCGTGCCGTGTAGGTGTGTGTAAGTGCCTGCTCGTTGGGTGAGATGGTGCTCCCAGCATCCCTGCACCAGAGCCTCTTGCTGACGATATAGGGGGGATCTCAGCTTGGCAGCCTAGCGCTATACGGCCTTGGCTGTGTGCTGCAGGAAAGAGGAGGAGGAGGAGGAGGATCTGGCAGGTGTCCGTGTCATTTTTACAAAGCTCCGCACCAGCCACTGCACAGAATCCCCAACCAATCAGTGCTGCTCCTTACACAGCAGAACGAGCCGCCACTCGCTTCTCCCCCTCCTCCCGTATCGCCCGTTCCCTCCTCTGCGCTTCACATCCCTCCGTCTCCCCCTTCCACATTCATCTGATGTCTTTTCATCAGCGTTGCGCTCTTCTGTTGTTTCCATCATCACATCCCCTAACCCCTTTATGCATCTCCACACACACTCAAAGTGGGTTCGATGCCGGTTATGGGTTGTTTTTGCATTATGGATGGCTTCTCTTTAGCAGGCGACCATTTCGGCATCCCACTCTCCCATCTCTTTTACTTTCTCCCACCCATTTCTCTTCTCGGGGCCCCTCCTCCATCTGTTTTCCACCTTGGGTATCCATTGGTTCATGTCATTATGGTGCAGTAAGGCAAAAGAGGGAGAGGGCTTGAGGCGATACATTACTGTGACGCTCCACAACACTCCCTCCCTCTCTACCTTTCCCTTTCTGTCTCGCTAACATGCTTGCTTAGCAGATTACATTAGTGGCCAAATATGATATTTTGTCCGGTAAGCCGCTGCGTGTCCTCTGGTATGCGTACAGCGGAAGGCTGCACATTTTTGACATGTTAAATGAGATGCTTTTAGTCGATGGATTTATCAATTGATTTATAATTAAATCCTCTCCACCACTCTTTGTTTTTCATTTAAATTATCCTATTGATTTTTTTTCATGCTGATTCAGTGGAGTGATCAGCCGCAAGCACTGAGTGGTACCAATTACCCCCCGAGAGGCGCGGGTGTGCGTGTTTATGATGGTGTATGCGCTTGATTAGATCAGGGATTCTCCACTAGTTTCGCTTCAGGATCCAGATTTTATATTGGAGAAGCCAACACAGTACCAAAAGTGTTTATCATAAAGAAGTACATTTATTCATTCAGAAGTGAAATTTATTACGGCTTAGACCTAATAATATGCGGCATATGTAAGTATAGGTACAATTTTACACATTTATTTCAGTGAAAACTGTCAGTTGTCCATTGTTAATTAATTTGTGCTTGCATTTATGCATTTAGCAGACTTTTAACCAATTTGACTTACAGTAGAGGAACAAAAGCAATTTGTCACAGATCCAGAAATATTCAGAGTATGTGTGAATTGCACCTTTAGGCTAAATGCCTGAAAAAAATAGAAAAGTGATTTGCCAGCCAGACAAATAAATACTAAGATAAACATTGTATTTGTGTGATCAAACTGGTTGATGGCCTTTGACATTAAGCATTTTCTCCTGTTTTAGTCTATTTATTTTACTATCCAAACTATACACGCTTACATGTTTGCATTTTATTAGTTGTGTGTATTGTTTTTATTTTTGTTTTTTTATTTACTGTTTTTTCATATGCTGAGGTATCATAAACATGAGAAGTAAAGAGGGACTGCAAAAATAGTTTTGTGCATGTTTTTGGACTCTTTTTACTGAATAAAGTGAATGGTGTGGAAAAAAATCTTTTTGAAAGGACAGTGTTAGTAAATGAACGATGAATTTCTAAAAGTAAGTGCCTTTTTTTGTCACATTAAAGACAAGTAATATAAATAGACATCAATTCCATTAAACCTCAAACAAGTTTATTTAGAGGTGCTTTGATACATAGTTTTGATTTCTGTTACGGTGGTGTGAAGGATTTCAAATGCTGTTTTTGATTTTTAAATGCCCGTCTAAATAATTTCGTTCTTTAAAATCATATATTTTTTTTCTAATATGACATGTTTTCAGAAGCTTCTAAGATTTTAAGACTCTCCAGATTACCGTTCGTGTTTTAATTATAGTTTCTCTTGCATATCGCTTGACATAGTCATAAGGATTCATCGTTTTCTGAAGCAACATAATCAGTTGACATTATATCCTGTGATATTTACTCAGTGAAGTACATAATGGGAATTTTGAATGGATAATGTTTGTAGGTTAACAATGATTTTCTAAAAGTAATCAAATTTTTATTTTGTCACAAATATAAACAGACAATTTCATGCATTAAAATCATCATATCTTGACCTGTAGCATATACCAGGTCTAAGTTTTTACTGTCTCTTCATTCTATGTGAATGTTGCACAGCTGCTGGCGTTGTTATATCAGCCACCAGCAAGGTGTTGTGATAATGGTGGACATGACCCTGCGCGACAGAGGCGACTGCTCTTCTGTGTTCTGCACTCAGTAATGATTCCTAATATGTCTTCCCCTGTGTGTGTGGTTTTGTATTTTGTATATGTGATCCGCAGTATTCTTGTCCATATGTGCAGTTTTATCAGATAAATGCTGCAGTGCACACTGGCATGTAGCAGATTAGGTTAGCGCAGGATTTCTCTCTTTCTGTCTCTCGCTCTCACACACAGCGCTGCTGGATATGAATAGAACAGACCCGGGGTGCAAGGAGCAACAACAGGCAGAAACATGAGCGCTGTATGGGGAGAACAGCAGGGCCTCAGTTTTCCCATGCCAGACCTCAGAGACCTGCAATTTCACCTCTCACGTAAAGAGGGCACTGTTTCATACGAACCCAACCATACAAACATCCTCTGCATTGCCAGTCTCTAGTTCCATCTTTCTCTCTCTCCGATACTCTAATATCTCTGCAGTTAACAGAGGTGGGTAGAGTACCCAAAAACTGTACTCAAGTAAAAGTAAAAGTACTTGTAGAAATATTTACTCAAGTAAAAGTAAAAGTAATAGT
>JAFVLL020030056.1:0-13567 GCA_021397915.2 Tor tambroides
GAGCATGAAACTAAACACTGGTAATATGCAGCGCATTCAGCATGTTAATAAATGTTAATATCCCAACACATCCTATATTAGATTAAGCAGATATGCATGTAGCTAACCCAGCCATCACTATATGACTTCGAAGCCATGCTTCTCTCTCCTTACGTCTATATTTTGGACTGCATGCTAAACAATCAGAGCTCAGGGCGTCGCCCAAAGTGCTGCTATAACCAATCAGAATTTTTTATTTTTTTTTCCACAATCATCGTTTTCATGATCAATCATCGCTGTCATGGCCGAGTACTCAATCGCTGTTGCACATCCCTAATTTTTATATTTGTAATGAAAAAAGTGCATCAGATGATATATAAATCATTATAATCAGATTTCTAAGCACACAAATGAATATTAATAAATTAATCAGTGTATAACATAATTTGCAGTGCATGATCATACATGAATTTAAAAGTTTATGACATTTGTAAGCATTTCAATTTACATTAAATAATGGTCTGTTAATCATTATTTAATGTTCTGTTAATCATTATTTAATGTTCAATAACAGGGCTCGCAAAATTGCTAGCCTGACGTCCCAGGGCTATTGTGTTTTCCAGTCGGGCTACCAAAATGTATCACCGCCCTGCCCGACGGGCTCTCTTAAATACAGGGCTCCCACAGGTCCTTAAAGGGGTCATCGGATGCCCATTTTCCACAAGTTGATATGATTCTTTAGGGTCTTAGTGAAAAGTCTATAACATACTTTGGTTAAAATTTCTTAATGGTAGTGTAAAAAACACCTTTTTTACCATGTCAAAATCAGCTCTGTTTTTAGCAAGCCATTCTAGCCCATGTTGCTTTAAATGCTAATGAGCTCTGCTGACCGCAGCCATCTCTTCCGTGGGGTGACAAGCAGTACTGTTTACTTTAGCCACGAAACTGGCTAACTAGCACATATTAAGAAAGGCAATTTGCAAAGATTCATAAAAAAAACCCTTATAAGTCGTGACGTACAGTATTGTCAATTATGGTGACCCATACTCAAAATTGGTGCTCTGCATCTAACCCATCCAAGTGCACACACACAGCAGTGAGTAGTGAACAAATGCACGCACACACACACACACACACCGTGAGCACACACCCGGAGCAGTGGGCAGCCATTGCTCCAGCGCCCGGGGAGCAATTAGGGGTTCGGTGCCTTGCTCAAGGGCACCTCAGTCATGGTATCGAAGGTGGAGAGAGTGCTGTTCATTCACAATCCCCACCTTCAATTCCTGCCGGTGCGAGAATCGAACTGGCGACCTTCAAGTTACAAGCCCGACTCTCTGACCATTAGGCCACGACTGCCTAATATACTCACTTATACTCACTTCTTCTGTAGATGAAGCTGGATCACGAATGATTCGCGTGAACACAGACGCATTTAGACAGATCGGGGATCGGCGCATTCCCTTCAAAACGAATGTAATGTTAATCCTCTGCGTCTTCAGCAGCTCAGATGTTAGGAGTAAATGACCACTGCTATGATCCCTTTAAATTTGATACAACTAAATTGAAGAGTTTTTAAGGCCTTAAGTTTTACATATGTTAAATGGTATAAGAAAAGTCTTAATTATAATTTCAAGAGGTTTTACAGCTGGCAGTGGAAAGGCAAGAATCGCCATATGGCTGGATTAAACTTCAAAAGGCAATTATGTAATTGAATAAATATGAGCGCTGCATGTTTTAAAGTCAAAACACAGCACGGATGTCTTTGTGAATGTATCTCTGAAGAGAACCGACTGTCCTCAGAAACGGTGCTGCTTTGTGTATAGCCGTTACCGGGGGAACAGCTTTATTTCAGTGGCCGCTCTTAAAGCGCCACCTCGTGGCAGAGAATGAATTTGCATTTCCAAAAAATCTTATGTTTAGATCAATGCCTAACTGTGCATATCGACCCATGTTTTTACGCAGGAAACACCTAGAGTTGTAAATGTGAAAGAAGTTAATGTGACTTCTAAAAATCTAAAAAATTTAGACAGTAATATTTATGTTTTAAATTAATATAATAATTCATATGTTTGACTTATCCCTTTTCATAAAAATGATTTAAAGGCTGAAATACCACTTTATAAGATTTTTGTTTTTGTGAAAACCTGTATCTGAATTGTAAATTGTCATTTTATGGCTTAATATGTTACTATAGATATTGTCCAACCCCACTCATACAGTGTTCATTTTACTTGTGCAGCTCTTAAAAAGTCATAAATTGCCTTTAGTTGATTTTTAAAAATTCTGCAGATACCCTGTAAATAGTAAAATAAAACTCTTTCCTTAATATTCATTGATATTTGTGACCTTGTCTGTGAAACCCCGGCTAAAGTCATGTCATTAATATTAATCAAACAATAGAAAATGGAGTGAAATCACTCACTGCTCTTGAGTGAATAATTTTAGTAGCTAAAAATAATCAGTTTATTTTAGGGCTGTCAAACGATTAATCGCGATTAATCGCATCCAAAATAAAAGTTTTTGTTTACACAATATATGTGTGTCTTCTGTATATATTTATTTTGTATATAAAGACACAGATACAGTATATATTTTGAAATATTTACATTTAAAAGTTTATATTTATATTCATATAATTTATATTTATATAAAAAAATATATTTTAATATATAAATATAACATGTTTTTCTTGAAATATATACATGCATGTGTTTGTATTTATATATACATAATAAATATAATAGTATACAATAATACATATGTATTATGTAAATAAAAACTTTTATTTGGGATGCACACTGCATTAATCATCGTTTGACAGCACTAGTTTATTTATAATACAGACCTGCCAACCTTGGAAATTTTTTTGGAGTACCAGTTGTGTGATGCCAATGGGGGTGGGGGGGGGATATATCAAAATATCATATATTCTCACATTTTTCAACATATAAATTAAGAGGTGCAAACTCGTCAGGGGTGAAAAAGGTGACACTCAGATCTGTACTCAGTCACATACTACAGCTGCACGATTCTGGATAAATTGAGAATCACGATTTTTTTTTGTCTCAAACAGAGATCACGATTCTCCCACAAAACAAAATAATGTGTGACAAAATATTATTGCTGCAGTCTATTTAAAAGTGTTTAATTTTAAAGAATTATTAAACATTTAAATTGTTTAATTTTAACGAATTAAACGGTTAAATTAATATGTATTTATAATATAGGCCTATTTAGTTAATATTAAAATTATGAAAAAGTGGTTTGAATGAATGATTTAATGTCTCACTCATAAATACTTCACTTGTTTCTTTACTGGATGAATCAGCGTTTTTGAACGAATCTCTTGATTCAATCACAAATACATTTTTAAGTCACTTTTCGCCACCTAGTGGCGAAACAATGCAATCGACACAAACGTTATTTGAAGCGCCAGTTAACTTTCAAAAGGTCTATTTCGATCGCTACCATAAACATCAGTGTTTATATCTGAACTATTAACTTTGATCCCAGTATTTCTGTGATAATATGAATGAGTGTAATACAGAAATAATACTGTGTAGTTGAAAAGACTGTTTGTGAAGCTGTTACCCAAACATGGTAACTGTCTGCTCTGTCAGCAGCAGCGTGAGCGCGGATTTGAATGTTCAGGTAAGACTTTTTTAAAGGTTTATTAGACACGGGCGAAGCTCTAGTGCAAATATATCAGTATTTATCCAAGTACGCGCACTTTTTCTGGACTAAAAGCCCTAATATTAGGACGCTGTTCAGTGAGAGCAGCTATATGAACAAATAAACCGCCGCAGATCTGGCTGAATATGAATGTGTGCTTTTATTCTATTCACAGTTCGTCTACAATAGCAATGCGATCACGTCGACTCCAGAGGATTAGGTTAACTCAACTCAATATTTTAACTTTCCACATCCACCCCAACCCGCTTACCTTAGTTAGCATCTAGGTGTGCACTGTCCTCTTAAAGAAATCAGACGGCAGGAGTAAAAAGGTACGAGGCCCAGCGGGATTTTCTTTTGCTGTCTATTTGCAGTCTCTTTTTAATGATAGGGCTACACATTTGTCAATCATCCCACTTGCTAGATGGGGAATGAACCCAGCACTCTGATTGGTCGAAGTCCTCTTTCATTGCTGTTGCTTGATTTAAGTAGGCTACTGTGCGTGCACAAAGGCGTCACCAGGTTTTTGCGTAGTTTAAAGTGATAAATCATACCTGCGTACTTTGAGGTCAAAATACGTGCCCGCTACGCAAAATGCGTACAGGTTGGCAGGTCTGATAATAAATACTTACAATAAAGACTATACAGTGATAATTTTTACATTTGATTATTCATTTTTCTTTAGTTTTTTTGTGTATTGCCGGATTGATTCCAAATGTTGCACAATGAATTAGATTAGATTAAATTAGATTTACTTAAATTTTACTAATAACCTTACACAAATCATTTCAGTGAATTGACTTGTAATTGTTGCTACACTCAAGCTCTTGTGGTTCCCCCCATTTGTTTCAATGTTTTTGTGCTTTTTGGACATGCACATCATAATAAATGGACCTGTTTTACAAAACTTAAAGAATTTTCCCATAAATGTGACCTATATAACTGAAAATGGGAGAATCTCAGCTTTAATGTGGTATATGGCACATAGTCAGGATAATTATGGTTCAAATGTGTTGCAGTTTTAAATATAAGCTTTTCGTTACGTTGGAATTTCTCAAAAACATGATTTTCTGAGTCCGAAATTAAGCAAATCCTTGACATGGCCTAACTCAGTCAATATTAAAAATATCAATGTAATATTTTCACAGAATGTTCTTTACATTATGTTGGATGATTTTATGTAGAAAACAGTGAGTCACAAAAAAAATTACTTTAGCTGGGTTTTCACAGACAGGGTCACATTTGTGTACTGAAAATGTTTTTGATTGACATTTTTAGTCTTTTTTTTTTATTTATTTGGGCTAGTTAAATTAATTTTCAGGCTACCAAAACTGGAAGAGTACCTGATTTTGGGATTTTGAAATTTTGCGAGCCCTGAATAAGTTCATTAGTAAACATTTACAATTGTCTTCCAAAACCCATTCGAAGACATACTGCAATCTGATATCTCAAACCACTTCAGGACATGATTCGAGACACAAAGACGGTCAAGTACAAATGGATTTAGTTTTTTAAGCCACATACTGTATACAAATTATACAACTCGCCTACTTTTGGATAAAATGTATTTAGGGAAAACTAAGCTGAAAGTAAAAATACTAAAACTGAGAATAATATTATGAAATTACCTCTGGTCTCCCAGCACAGCCCGCGCTCCAAAATACCTCTTCAACTCGGTCTCTGGATTCAGATTCCTTTATGACCCCGAAGAAAGAGAAATCATTTGAGATTAAATATTTGGGCAACACTTTAGATTAGGAAACACATACTCATTTACATTTACTTTTAGTAATTTAGAAGATACTTATATCCAAAGCGACTTACAAATGAGGAAAATAAAAGCAACCAAACCAGCAAAAGAGCAATAATATGTAAGTGCTATGCCAAGTCTCAGTTAGTCTTGTTTGTTTGTTTTTTTGTTTTTATAATAAATAAAAAAGAAAACAAGTAGACAACAGAAAAAGAATAGAGAACGCTAGTGTTAAAGGGTCCCCTTCTTAAAATAATAAGAAAACAAGTCGAAAGAATAGAAAAAGAATAGAGAACACTTGTGTTAGAGGGTCATTTTTATAATAAGAAAACAAGTAGATAGAATAAATAATGCAGAATGCTAGTGTTAGAGTATTTTTTTAATAAATAATAAGAAAAGTATATAAAATAGAAACAGAATATAGCGTGCTAGATTTAGAGGGTCAAATATAGATGGAAGAGATGTGTTTTTAGCCATTTCTTGAAGATGGCTGAAGACTCAGCTGCTCAGATTGAGTTGGGCAGGTCATTGCAGTACGAGGGAACAGTTAAGGTAAAAGTCTGTGAAAGTGATTTTGTGCCTCTTTGGGATGGCACTAGAATGTGCTGTTCACTTGAAAAACACAAGCTTCTGGAGGGCACATAAGTCTGAAGTAGTGAATTTAGGTAAAGGGGTGCAGAGCCAGTGGTTGTTTTGTAGGCGCAAACATCAATATCTTGAATTATATGCGAGCAGTTATTGGTATCCAGTGCAAATTGATGAACGTAGGTGTGACATGCACACTTTTCGGCTCATTAAAGACTGATCTTGCAGACTGATCTGATCTTGAATAATTCTCAGGGGGGCTTATGGGTGGCGGGGTTATTCCGACTGTCAAATGTGTGTAAGTGAATGTATTTGTCGTTTTAAAAATAAAATAAAAAAAAAAAACACCTTTATAATGCGCATTCAGGGAATCGGATCTTTGGATTAATACTCACCCATTTCTCCTGAAATAAAAGTAAATCACCGTTGAACTAGGAGAAGAATAAAGTGAACTTTATAGTTACCTATAGGGGAGAGTGGGGTGATTTGTGCCAGGGGGGAAGTAGTTCCACCCCTTGTTTCTGGAAAACCATAGAAGAAATTGGTCATGTCACCACATAATTTTGAAAAGCCATCCATTTTACTCATCCTCCAAAGAAGAGAGACACATGGCATGAGAGGTAAGCACATTTTAGCTCAAAAAACTTCTTTTCCTTTCAAAGTAAAATTTCTATGATCAAGGTTTTTTGATTGTAGTGTCTGAACAATTATAGACAAGTTTGAAAACATTTCACACGTTTTAGTGCTTTAGCAGGCTACACAATGAGTCTATACAGTTAGCATGATGTTAGCTCTTAACTGCTGGATCATGCTAGTTTTTCAAACTTGTGGGCCTGGGTTAAGTTGTGCCAGTGGAACAACTCACCCCCACTTATGATTATTTTCAACATATTATTAATTTGTAATTGTACATTGTACTCTTACATTTTAGCAGTTAAACTATGTGACATTCTTAATTTTAGACCAAAGGTGATGTGCTCAAGAAACTACCCACACCCCAAAAACTTGGTGGTACAGCCAGAAGGGAGCAGAAGTTTATATTCCCCTGCAGCATTGACAAGTGGGATGTTAAGTAGTAGGCCAGATCCAGACCACCTAGACCTACATACCCACAGGGGATAATCTGGAGAAGTGAGGAGATGGGCATGCCTCATCAGTGTTTGACTTACCTGCCATTTGTTTAATTTAGCTAACACTGATTTCAGTTTTGAGTTTGCACTATGTTACTGAAGAGAAGTTTTATTCAGTTTTTAAGTGGCCTAAGTCACAATAGGATGTTTATAAATTAACCTAGTCACTTTATTCTTATGTTACATAATTGACAGACAGCATTCTATGTATGTCAACAGGCATCTATTGCCAAAGCCTTTTTGCCTGAAATGATTCACAAATATCATATATTGTGTATTTAAGTTTTGTGTTTTCCCAAAAACTACAAAATATGACTTATTCCAACAGTTTAATAGGGTGACAATATCTAAATAAACCTTAAATGAGTAATTTTGTATTGAATTTGTCTTGCTTTCATGTAGCATTACAGTTCATAACATTAAATGTTCTGTTTTACTTCGTGAATACTGGCACAATTTACCCTAACGTATCTCCCTAAAGGCAACTTTACCCCGCACCGGGCAGCAAAGTACAAGACCACTTTTTCCCCAAAAGCTATATTTCTGAAACAATTTATTTCAGATCCAAAGTTATTGTTCCCAGGGATGCACCACATCCTGAAATATATGTACATTCTTAAGTTGAAGGCATTACTGTCATGGCCTCACTTTAAAGTCACTTTGAGTAAAAACTGGCACAACTCACCGCACTTTCCCCTACAATGTTTATGTAAATAAAACACCATCAGTATTAGACATCAGTGAGTATTAGGGCTGCCCCCTAATAGTCGACTAACCGTTAAGCGACCTGAAGAGGCGGGGTCGACCAAAATTTTATTAGTCACTTAGTTGCAGAAAAAAAAAAATCCACATTGGCGAAGTCATGCAGATCGTTAACAGCTGGTCCATGGTAATACAGTACATCGGGCAGGACATCCAAATGCTCACCTATCATTCATCCACCACAAATATGGCTTATCTGAAATAAGGGCAGTGGGTTAAATTTATATACTACCAATCTAACGTTAACCTAGAGAAATGTGCGCTGTTCAAGTGTCTGTGCGGAGTGTGAAAGCTGAATAACAGTGCGCTCACTGCAGGACAGATGCGCTGGTGCGCTCACTTGCTCTTAAAATACTCCGTCATTTTTGGTCATACAGATAAGAGTAATACATCTTTCAAATCTGTAAAGACTCTACGTTTATTTGTGTGCACTCACAATAACAACAAAATGCACTTTTGTAAAACAATGAAAGCAAACAGGATGCACTTTCTGCCGTCTCGGTCTCTGTGAACTTGAGCGCGAAACTCCATGTATATTTTTGCTTTACAGACATTAAAAATGTATCTATAGAGAGTGAAATGTCTACTTTCAACTGAACCAATTCAAATGGAAAACAAATATTCTCAGATTATGTAATCCGTATGAAACCTGCATACAGGCGCATCACTACTGGAGAGATGACAAATCAGTGTCGCTGATTCATCTCTTAAACCGAAACAAAGAAAGCACTTGTTTATCAGTGAATTATTAAAATGTTAATGCAGCCTCCTTACTGTTTTTCCCTGACACATTCATGAGCATTACTTCTGCCAGTGTGCTGTGGCAAGCTTTATGTGTGCGCTTGAGTGCTTATTAGGCTATGTAGGAAATTAAAGGCTGATTATAATGATTTAAATGGTTTATTAATAAACGTGCGATTAGTCGACTAATGCTTAAAATGAATGACTACTAGTCAACCAAAAAAAAACTTAGTCGAGGGCAGCCCTAGTGAGTATTTATCATATGTCTTTTTTGCTAGCAATTAATTTAAATGTCTGAAACCTAAAATAAATTTTATGTGGTTTAAAACACTGAACTGTAGCGATATAAGCTATGAAAAGCACTGAGCGTGTCTCTGGCTTAGCACCAGACAAAGCGTGAAAGCACGTTTGTTTATTTTTGCTATGATATGAATTTTTAAGATACCGCAATACCAGTGTATGTCGCTTAAACAACGTTCGCAACGTGACACTGTTTGAGAAGGGTCCCCGAAACTGAAGCTGCAGAACTAGTAGAATGTGTATAATATCGTTCAGTTGGAAGATGTCGCCAGTGCTGCCCCGCGAACGCGAGGTCTGACTTTCCCGGCACAGTATCGCCTCTCTCTCTCTTTTGTTTGTTGCTTTTTTTAGTTTGTTACTCAGATGCAGGCAGTGCGCTGCATGATGAGACAAAAAAGTAATATAGCCAAACTCACCGCAAACTCATCTTTAGATGCATGTTGATTTTATCAGATGATGTCACGATTATAAATGAGAGTGACTCCTGGTTTTATGTATTAAGGGGTCGTGTTTAGTCACGATTTAGTGTGGAATTTTTCTACAATATTCACTCATCATGACAGTAAAATAGGGCACTCTAAGTCAATCTACTGCAGTTTTTCCTCTCTCAATCAGTAGAAAATGTGGTTAACACCCAGTCATGCATGAAGAAAAAAAAAAAAGAAAAAAAAAAAAAAAAGACAGTCATATACAGTGAAACCAGTATAATTTTGAAAAATAACTTGATATAAATTTTTGGTCATACTACCCAGCACTATACACCGGTGATCATCACATCGAATGGTAATTGATGCAGTTCGAGGGGTTGGAGGGTGTCAATTTGAATCTGAGGTGACAAATCAGATCTGAGGGGTATCCCTCAGTTGAAATCGCTATCTTTTAGATTGCTTTCCGCGTTTAAAATCGTATTCCAGTTGTGGAGTGGTGGGTCCTTCAGATCATTGCCGGGGAGCTTCAAAACGACATGGGGGGGCTAAGCCCCCCTTGACGCCGGGCCTGGGTTTGATAGAACTGGCCGGAAAACCTGCCAAGAGAGCACTGCCAGCCTGGACAGAACAAGAGCTTGAACAAGGAGCTGTGTAGCATGCTCTGAAAGAAAGGGCCTGATCTTTCTACTGTTGTATAAAACAAATCTGCAGGATCAGGCAGTTTTAAAGTGCCCCTATTATGCCATTTTTAAGGTTGCTAATATTGTTTTATGAGTCTCCTAAAACAGGTTTACATGCATCCAAGGTTAAAACATTGTAGTTTTCCAAAATAGGCTTTTTAATTTTACTCATCAAATGATTCCTAAACGACTCGTGCGAAGCAGTTCAAAGAATCAGTCTCTCTAAACCCCTCCTTTCCGTGAGCACTCGCTGCTGTGATTGGTCAGATGGCGCAGTCCTTTATGATTGGTCTACCGCGTACAGCGCGAATGACAGCCCATGGGCGGACATTACGCAAATGTGTTACTTCGTGACGTACAGCCGTAACAGAATAAGATTCGAATTCCTGACAACTCATTTAGGCGATTGCGAGCCGACTCTTTTTTTTGATAGACAATAACTTTATATATCGTGCACTTTCGGCTTCACAACTTTGCAGAAAGTTTGTGTTCACATACTGCTACATGACACACTGCATGAAAGGTAACATTCGAAAAGGAATAATGGGGCACTTTAACATTGTGGTCTGTAAATTTCAGCTGATCATCAATCACAACTTCAAGGTTCCTGGCAGCCCTTGAAGGAGTTATGGTTGATGCACCTAACTGGATGGTGAAATTGTGATGAAGTGATGTGTTTGCTGAAACCACAAGTAGTTCTGTCTTGGTAAGATTGAGTTGAGGGTGATGATCCTTCATCCAAGAAATGTCTCTTAGACATGCTGAGATGCGAGCAGCTTTCGTCGGATCATCAGGATGGAATGAGAGGTCATCAACATAGCAGTAATATGAAATCCATGTTTCTGAATGACAGAACCTACTGATGCCATGTAGACAGAGAAGAGAAGTGGTCCAAGAACTGAGCCCTGAGGCACCCCAGTAGCTAGATGTTGTGACCTGGACATCTCACCCCTACAAGATACCTTGAAGGATCTATCTGAGAGGTAAGACTCAAACCACTTGAGTGCAGTTCCTGAGATGCCCTTTGCCAATAGGATTAGACAGGAGGATCTGGTGGTTAACCGTATTAATGGTTAACTGTGGTTAACATTCACTATTAACTAATAGTTTTCTTTTAAGAAACTCCTGGTTTGCCGCATATTGATAGTAAGGTAGTTGTTGTAGTACTGTAGTTAGGTATTTGGTAGGTTTAAGGGATCTAGAATATGGTCATACAGAATAAGGCATTAATATGGGCTTTATAAATACTACTAATAAACAGCCTATTTGCTAGTAATATGCATACAATTAAGAAACTAGTTAATAGTAAATAGTTTCCCTAAAGTGTTACCAACAGTGTTGGGCACGATACTTTAAAAAAGTAATTAGTTATAGTTACTTCTCACATTTAGTAACTGAGGTAGGAACCGAGTTACATCATTGTAAAAGTAACTAATTACCAGGGAAAGTAACTATTGTGTTACTTTTTTTTTTTTAAATGTTCAAATGTGTCAAATAACTTGGATGCCCCCAATATTAAATGTTAAATTAATGAAATGGACACTAAATAGAATAAATTATTATAATAAAACACTGTACACTAATCTACACTATTTTAATGTTTCTGTGGGACAATGTGAGACACCTATCAAATTCAATTGATTATTGTAAATATTAGCAACCCTCTATGGACACCTTGGTAATAGAATCTCCATTGGCTTGTAATTTTTTTTAGCTTACTCACCAGACTAATATTTATTATCTGATGGGTCATTGATGTATAAGGCTTTTCACCAGGCAAATTTTAAAATAAATGTTATGTAAAAACAATGTTCTTCAAACATTAAGAAGGTTGTGTACACAAATTCATATTAAAATTTTAAATTAATTGATTTTGGTGTTTTTTTCATCTAGATGAATCGGCTGTAGCCTTAAAAATGTCATGTGGTGCGACCATGATTTATATTAAAATTAATTCATTTGCTTAACATTCTTAACATTTTTTAAGATGTTCCCAGTAATTAAAGTGTTTAGAAATAAAGTATTTGCATTTCTTTTGAGTTTTTGTAAATAATGATCTCATATTTTTGTTCTATAATTTCAGAGTTGCCTTCTTAATTGTAGTTAGCAGACTTATTTTTTCTGTAAATTGCATAAAACTGATAAAAAATATTTAATTGGGAATCACGCAAAAAAATAAAAAGTGCACATTTCATTTATCTATTATAACATTTATATAGTTTTGTTCACTTGGCTGTTTCATTATAAAGATACAGAAATGTGTCAAGTTTTTCATCAGGTGTCTTTTTAACCCTCTGGTGTCGACAAACGCGCCAGCGCGTTTTGGTGCTTTTTTTTGAAAGCCCCTAAAGGAACTTAAATTACTCTGTGAGTTTTAATCGTACAGATAAGAGTAATACATCAATCGAATCTGCAAAGGATCTATTTTTATTTGTATACACACATAACAACAACAAAACTTTGTAATTTTATAAAATAAAGAAAACAAACAGGGTGCGCGCTCTGTCTTCTCCGTCTCCGCAAACTGCTTTTAGAAACGCGTCACTAAAATGAACTGTAACTCAGAAAATACTCAACACACAGACATGGGAGTTATAGCTATAGAAAGGTTGAAGTGTCTACTTTTACATGAAGTCATATCGAAAACAAATATTCTATGATAAAGTAATCCGTATGAAACCAACACGATGCTCAATCTTTACCGTCTAACTTATTATCTCTAATGCGATCCCGCCCCCTTGCGGCTCGCACCATTCATATGTAAATATCCACGTAAGCCGCGAGCGCGTGTAAACGCCCAACGTAAACAAAGCGTGAAGAGATCGTTCATCGCGGCTACTGTTCGCTTCTGCAAGAAGACACGCTGAGTAAAGGCAGGATTTCCCTCAAAAGAACAACAATATTTCATCCAGTAGTGGAGATCAATCTGATGAGTAGGAAAAGTTTCTTTTTTGCATTAGTTAACGTGTTATTGTGACATAAACTTGAACACATTTACTAGTTGGGTTTTTCCCAAACTACAACATGATGAATGCTACGCGTCTAAGAATGTTTAGACCATGTTTATTATTAATACTCTGTTCACAAATAGATTTTTAATAGCGTGCTAAACAATAATAGTAAGTTCCTCAGTTATAAAATATTCTTTTTTATAGTACAAAGTACATCCTTTTATAGTACAAAGCATGTGTGAGTCTGTGGCTACAGAATCATATCATAGGCTACTATAAAATCATACATACTAGGCTATATGACTACAAAATCATAGTTGGGTTTTTCCCAAACTATAATTCCTTACTACAATGTTTGAAATTGAGTAAAACATTTTGAATATGATAGGCAATTCATTGTATTTAAATTTCTTACGGCGCAATGATGTTTTCATGCTCTAGGCTATATAAAACAAAAGTAATATGAGTGTACACTGTAACATGATGAATGCTATGAGTCTAAGTATGTTTAGAACATGTTTATTATTAAAAGCCTACTCTGTTCAAAAATAGATTTTAATAACGTGCTAAACAATAATAATTAGTTTCT
>JAFVLL020030058.1:0-7500 GCA_021397915.2 Tor tambroides
TTCTGATCCTCGAATCTGACTGACAAGATACTTTTTCTGTTGATATTTCACCTGCGAGTTCTAGACGGGCTGTCAGTCAGTGCAGTTTCATTGTTACGCCACAAGGTGGCGTCAAGAGACTGACTTTGCGTGAGTCTTTAAACCTTTCATTCAACTACACGTTCAAAAGCGCTGATTCATTCAAAGAGAGAAACTGCTGAAATTCGCTGTTGAAATCATTTTAACTTTGAGCACCTCAGGCTCAACTGACCAGCAAAGCATTGATGCTAAGACAGATTTCGCTTTCCTTGGACATGACAACCTGTTTTCACAAATATACACGACTCAGCCTGAAGGACAGACGCAGGTAATCGCACGCGATCAGTCGATCTCTCTCTCATTTGCAGTCTGTTTAGGCTTGTTAAGTGCAAATTTACTGAGCCTCTGTACAAATCAGCATGGTACACATTGTTATCATTACTAATATTCAGTACACATGCACGGAGTGTAAAACGAGAGGGGCGTAACCTTACGAAAAAGAAAACACGGAAATATCGCGTTTGCTGTGGTTGTTGCATTCCTCTGCGGTTATGCTCGTCAATAACGCGGTATTGCGATATTGCGGTTATCGCCACAGCCCTAAGCAGACCGCACTAAACCTGCTGACTCTGACCTCCAGACCTGGAGAAGTCCTGCTGCTGTTCATCTTCAGGATTCAGACAGTAATGGATCTACGCTTGTGCTAATGATTTAGCTTTTTCTTAAAGAGAATTAATGTGATGGTCTTATGCACGGATTCATTCTGACTCATCTTAATGCTGGCAGATGTGATGATATTCTTTCTTAGAAACATTTACTCTGCTTTCTGTTGAAGTACCATAGTTACTGTTAGTTTTACTGGTGTCATGATCAGGGCTGCTCCAGTTTTATATATAAGAAAATTATTAATTCATTAAATTATTGTCATTAAAAAATAAAACCAACACCACAGACAAAACTGTTTTTACTTGAAATAAAATAGATGTTAATTGTAAATGAAATACAAAAAAAACTTAGATTTTTATATAAAAAAAAATCGTAGTATTTTCAACATTTTCTCATTTTCATTTAGTTTCACTTTGACATACCTAAAAAAAAAAAAAAAAAACTATAACAATCATAAAAACCTGACGTATAAAAACTAATAAAAACACAAAACACCTAACAAAATTACTACAATTAAAAATAAAACTAATTCAAACTGTTAATAAAAACTATAATAGTATCTCAGAGCTTGTGTAAATATATTTGTCATTCACATTAGTGTTCTTGAAGACAGTGCTGCTTAAAACACACAGTAACTGTATTTACTGGAATATTTTGGTCATTTCATGTCTGTTTTCCTCTTTTTTTTTAAGTAATAGTCCCTAATGGAAGCATTGGGTGAAGTATTGATCTATTATTATGGCTCAATCTGTGCGTTTACTCTGCATAAAAGTCAAATCAAAGCATGTTTATGAATTGACACACAATGGCAAGAAAGATTTGCATCAGATGCAGAGGCTTTAAGGAGCCTGAAACATGAGTTGTGTGAGTATTAGACCGAAAGTGTGTCGTGACACAGAATAACTAGAGCTTCTGTTAAAGCCTGATGGATCTTAGTTGGGAGCAGATTACGTCTGGTATCGAGGGAAGAATGGAGCGCTGGATAAAGTCTGAGTGTTTGGGATGAGCAGAAGAGATTGTGAAGAGATTGGGTTTGTGAGTGTGTGCTTCAGCTCTAATAAGACGCTCTGAACACACCTGTATGAGTCCATCAGCTGATGATCTTCCAGCAAACGGCTTCTGATTCTGAGCTCCATGATGAGTGTGAAGCTGAACAGGAATGACAAGAATAGAATTGACTGAATTATAATTCAGTACAGGGGATGCATTCTTGGGAATGAAGTGCTCTCCATCTGTAAAGCACTTTTAACACTTGTTCTGTGCTGAAAATAAGCTATTTGATGTTCCTGGCCCTGCTTATGAATCTCTGATTCTGCTGTATTATTGGCAAATACTGGATTTAATCTTTTTGTCAACTTGTTTTCTTTCAGTTGGCACAGGTTCTGTGTTTCGTTTTGGACCTCAGTTCATGCAGCTCAGTTTTTAAGACAAAATTTCCCACAAATAATGATTTTTCCTGAACTCAGATCAGTGAGGACTATGATGAAGAGCTGTGGACGAAGAGGTTGAATACAGCATTTGCTGATAATACTGCAGAATAGAGATTTACAAGCAGCTGTTTTGTAGGTTGTTCATTAACAAGGTGGGGAAAAATACCCCCTAGAAAGTAGAAAAATATTTATTTAGTCAAAGTCAGTAGGTTTTAGTCCAATGCAGTAACATCTAGCAATTTCAGGACAAAAGAAAATCCAAACAGGTTTTTTCAAACTTCCAAACAGAGTTTGTCAAGTCAAAGATTTGTGACAAACATTGCTTTTCTAGTTTAAAAGAAAGAAAGAAAAAAAAATAGTTAAACATATTTCTTGAATTCCAGGTTGATAGAAAATTGATAAAATATTGTTTTGTTACATTCGATTTCAGTTCAAATTGAGAAAGAGTTTCAGTTTGTGTCTGATCCAATCAGAACTGAGCTGTTTGTTTGACAGATAAAGAGTTTGAATTTCCTGAATCATAAAGCAAATAAACTGAATACAGATGATGCATTCTGGGAAATGAAGTGTTTTACATTCTTTCAATTCAATTCAATTCAGGTTTATTTGTATAGCGCTTTTTACGATACAAATCGTTGCAAAGCAGCTCTACAGGAATTTAAGTTTCCACAATATATTTATATATTGTAGAACCTTAATATATTTAACTTATGGTATTTCTGGTATTTGGTAATTCTGTATGTTGTCTGAGCGTCCTCTGAGGGGTTGGCATTATCTTTTCTCAGGTGTTCGGTCATCTCAGATCATTAAAGGGGTTGGATCCAGACTGACGCTTCTGTAATTCCTAGTTACCACGGGACGTTAATCCCGTGGCAGAAACAGAGAAACAGATAGAGACATAATTAGCGTAGCTGCTGTTCCATCTAAGTAAAAATTAATTGTTCAACCCAAGCTAAAGAATTATAATAATGTACATTTGATCAGATATAAATGCAGTACAAGATTATAAGATGCATTATGTGAATGCTTGGCTAAAGAGATGTGTCTTTAATCTAGATTTAAACAGAGAGAGCGTGTCTGAACCCCGAACGTTATCAGGAAGGCTGTTCCAGAGTTTGGGAGCCAAATGTGAAAAAGCTCTACCTCCTTTAGTGGACTTTGCTATCCTAGGTACTACCAAAAGTCCAGAGTTTTGTGATCTTAGGGAGCGGGTTGGATTGTAGCGTGGTAGAAGATTAGTTAGGTACACAGGAGCTAAACCATTTAGGGCCTTATAGGTAAGTAATAATATTTTGTAAATGATACGGAACTGAATAGGTAGCCAGTGCAGAGACTGTAAAATTGGGGTAATATGATCATATTTTCTTGACCTGGTAAGAACTCTAGCCGCTGCATTTTGGACTATCTGTAGCTTGTTTATTGAAGATGCAGGACAACCAGCTAGCAGTGCATTACAATAGTCCAGTCTAGAGGTCATGAATGCATGAACTAGCTTTTCTGCATCAGAAACAGGTAACATGTTTTGAAGCTTGGCAATGTTTCTAAGATGGAAGAATGCTGTTTTTGTAACATGGGAAATATGATTTTCAAAGGACAAGTTGCTGTCTAATATAACACCCATGTTTTTGGCTGTAGAGGAAGTAACAGTACATCCGTCTAGATGCAAATTTTAATCCAAGAGATTCTGTGAACTGTTTTTTGGTCCAATAAGTAATATCTCTGTCTTATCTGAATTTAATAGGAGGAAATTATTGGTCATCCAATCTTTTACATTTTTTACACAATCTATTAGCTTAGATAGTTTAGAAGTTTCATCTGGTCTTGTTGAGATATATAGTTGAGTATCATCAGCATAACAATGAAAATTAATCCCGTATTTTCTAATAATATCACCAAGGGGCAACATGTATATTGAAAATAGCAGAGGACCTAGGACAGATCCTTGTGGTACTCCATACTTTACTGGTGATAATTGAGATGACTCTCCATTTAAATGGACAAAGTGGTAGCGATCGGACAGGTAGGATCTAAACCATCTTAAAGCCTGCCCTTGAATACCAGTATAGTTTTGTAATCGATCTATGAGTATATCATGGTCTATAGTGTCGAACGCAGCACTAAGATCAAGTAAAACTAGCAATGAGATGCAGCCTTGGTCTGACGCAAGAAGCAAGTCATTTGTAATTTTAACAAGTGCAGTTTCTGTACTATGGTGAGGCCTAAAACCTGACTGAAATTCTTCATAGAGATCATTTTTTTGCAAGAAGGAGCACAATTGAGCAGACACAACTTTTTCTAAAATTTTAGACATAAACGGAAGATTTGAAATGGGTCTGTAATTCTTCTCTCTATCTGTAGAGTCTTAAAACCTTTTTTCACCAAAACTATCAAACTAGGTTTTGTCAGCGTTCAAAGATTTAAGACTTTCCCAGTCATATTCTTGAATACTATATTGATGTCTCCTTGCTCAGACTGAGTTCAAACTGAGGAACGTTTGTGCTCTGATTGGATGAGAGAGTTTGTGTCTGGTGTGTGTTTGTTCTGATGGATAGAGTCTGAATGCAGCAGATGACCTTCAGAGCAGGACTTGCACTGCATCTTCATCACAGGACAGAACCTGTTGTAATGGCTCTGTATGATCATATTCAGAGAGAAGTGAAGCCTCAGGCTGTGTGTCACGGATCAATCCACCGCTGATCTCTGGAGAGAAAAACAAGCACAAAGTCCTGACGCCATGCGACTCTCATTACTGCAGATCTCACTCAGAAAACACTGTAATCCTGAAGACGGCTAATGTGACTGTCCTCAGAAATACACACCTGTCCTGTGACTCAACGCATTTAGCACATTTACAATCTGTCCCTCGGTTCATCTGCCAGCTTGAACGAAAAAAACTACTGAACTCTGCACATTGCATTCTGAATTTGGCCGAATGAAGGCAGCATTGTGTTTACACAGTTTAAATGATTTTATGTCATCAAGTGTATTATTTATTTTATTTATATGAAGTATTTTTTCGTATTTTATGAAGAAAGAAATATTACAATGATGCACTTTTTCTAGGTAACTAATCAAATGTACACTGCTGTTCAAAAGATTTGATTTTGCAAAGTCTGTTATGCTCACCAAGGCTGCATGTAATTGATAAAAATACAGTAAAAACAATGAAATATTACAGTTTAAAATAGCCATAAAACAAAAAAGTTACTTGAAATAAATGTTAACTGAAATAAAATGTATTAAAATATATTTTGTAAAAAATTATTTATTAAAAAAAAAAAATATATATATATATATATATATATATAAAATTATATATAAAAATATTTAAGAAAAAATATTTATTAAAATATTTATTTATGAAAAATAAATAAACTATATAAAAATACATAAAAATATCTAGTAAGTAAATAAAAATATTTAGTAAAAATTATTTAAGAAAATGTTATTAATTAAAATGAATTAAACTATATACAAAAACATTTAGTAAATATTTAAAAATGTTTAGTAAAAATTGTTTATTAAAATGTTTATTAATTAAAAATTAATAAAAACTATATGGACATTTAAAAAAAAAACTTTTACTAAAATTAACATGAAAGCAGAAAATAAAAAAAATAAAATCTAGTTCAAAATATAAACAAAAACTATATACAAATATCAGCGCGATACTGAAATAACAGAAATAGGCTCATTGATCTGTCAGTGTGTCAGAACAGTCAGAGCAATCAGAGTCAGGATCAGCGCTCGATTCATGTTGTTGAATCGTCCAGCACTGATCTGATTCAGTGTGTCCAGACCTGGAACTATACTAGTCGTCTGGTTCTTCAGGTTCAGGTGAAGCGGAGCATTGTGTGGTTCTGTCGCGGTGATTAATGAACACAATCTCTGCCGCTTCATAATGAATGACTCTGGAGTTGTTCATCGAGCGTGGCTCTCTTTAGGATTGGCGACGCGTCTCAGAGCGAGGGAATGATGTGGGAGTATTGCAGCTTCAGTTCAGCTCCTCTGTGAAGCGTGAAGGTCACAAACTGATGATATTCAGCTGGAAGAATCAGGCGTGTGTTTGTTTATGAAGGAAATATCCGACCTGTGTGTGTGTGATGATACTCAGATGCGTTTCTGAACTCGGACGGCTCGTTTCTATGAGATAAAGGACAAACAGTCAGTTCCCATGATGCTTTGTGTCTGTCACGCGTCCTCGCTTCAACATGGAGGTGAAATTGCGTTTCAGACCCAGTGAAGAAAACAAATATATGAAATATCTGCGGTTTTTATGAGTTTGTGCAAAGTGTGTGTCTGCAGAACTCTAATAATACAGTTTAATAATATTATTTTACAGAGTATTTCAAGTTACAAATGTTTTAGTTATTCTTCTACTTCAATTCTTCTCTTTTTTTTGGAGACTGATAGGTGTTATTTAGTACTTTTATAGTTTTTTATTGGTAGTTTTATTTTAATGTTGTGAATTTTGTTGTGAGTTTTGTCATTTTTATTTTTTTAAAATTATTTTTAAACCTGTCTTTATTTATTTATTTATTTATTTATTTATTTATTTATTTATTAACTTTTAGTTTAGAATTATTTTAGTGCATTAAGTTAAACTAAATGAAAATGAGAAATGCTGCTTTGGCAACTAATAATAATAATAATAATAATAATAATAATTTATATATAAACTTTTATTTTATGTATATGTTATTTTATGTGTGTGTGTGTATGTGTATATATATATATATATATATTAATTTTATTTTAAGTATTTTTGTTTGTTTGTTTGTTTTTCTTTAGTTTAGTATAATATATAATACTGACTGATGGTGCTTTACAGTGTTTGTATTCCTTGAATGTTCACTTCTTATTCCTCTAACGAATTAATTGAGCTCTAATGACTCTACTGGTAGTTCTTGTAGATTATTTTGTAGATCAAAGCTCATTAGAAACATAAACGAGAGCTGTGATATTTACATACTCAACTCCAATTGGTCTTTTTTGCATGCTAAATTGTGATTGATCTTATCTTTCTTGCATCGGTTTAAGCATTTCGACATTAATGTTGAATTTGATGCTGTCTGTCAGTCATGAACTCTAAACACTGAGATCTTCAGGAGATCCAGTTCTTCTCCTTTCAGATATTTGACCATATAGAGTCAGTTCACTTATCACTGTCAACATGATGTTTGGTGACAGTTTTGGATCATATGATCATATTTTCATATATCATTGAGTGTTTGTAGTGATATCTCAGAGCTGGAGATGCTAGAAGATGATCTTTAACCTCCAGAAAGGCGCTGAATCACATTACAAATGGAATCCCAGCATCCTCAACCTTTAATTTTCCTTCTGTTATGGCCAATTATATTTGAATAATATCTCCATCTGCAGC
>JAFVLL020030058.1:12500-28378 GCA_021397915.2 Tor tambroides
TTTTCCCCTGAAGATGAAGAGGCTGATGGAAATGATGGCACGTTTCCTCAACGAGAGCCCAGCCAATCAATAATCAATCAGAAAAGAGCTGACGCACTCATCTATCAGAAACACGCAGACCATCATGACAAGAAAGCATCAGAAGAAGCTTTTGTACACAGAAATGAATCATTTTAGCTCATGTTGAAGCGGTTGAGTCATTTACTGGTGATCAGCTGGTTTGTTGTGTCGCTTTCATCTTCACTGTGAGAGTGAAACATTGTAACGCTTTCGCAACATTCATTTGTTTATTTTCAGCCAATCATGAGAATTTGGGGCGGGGATATCAGTCTGACTGTCCAATGACACGCGAGTGTTTGAAAACGGTTATTATTTTTCAACTAGTTTCACAGAAATGATGTACTTAGACTCTTTATGAACAGTTTGTCACATTATTTTACACACAATTTGTCTTCATAATTTTTCATTGAAATATAGAGTTTGACTTTCCTTTTTGGCAGTGTTTCACGTTGTCTGTTTATATGAGCAGCCTGTCAATCTCTGACTCAGCCAATCACGTGAGTTTGGGGTGGGGCTATCAGTCTGACCGTCCAATGATAGAAGAGTGTTTGAAATCAGTTATTATTTAAGTAGTAGCACAGAAATGACACACTTAGACTCTTAAATTCATCTTCTGCTCTTATTATGAACTCTTCATCGATGTTTCATTATGTCAGAGTGTGACTGTAACTCTCGACTGCAAGTTTAATTAGCTGTCACACTAACTCACCTAGAACTGATGAAGTGATCTGCTAATGAAGAGCTGCTAATTAACCAGGACAGATGAGAGCAGAGCTCGTTCAGTCTGTACATGTTTGCGAGATATCGTTCATGAATTTGCATTAGTCATATTTCGGGGTGGACAGCTTACCAGTTTAAATGAAAAACCAGTACTACAGTACCTGTAGTCTTTCTCACTAATACTGTTAGATAGACCTGCCTGAAAAAAACAGTTGTTTTTAATGTGCTGCTTTCTTCTTGTTTTATAACTGGCAGTTTGCTTGTCCTCAATAAGAGGGCTCGTGAACATCTGAATTACCAGTCGGGCATATCAGGCCTGCAATTAAGAGTAAAACTGTTATTTTTCTTTATTCTCTTAACTCCCCTTAATATTTGAAGTCCTTTAAATAATCAGGAATCAGAAATGGGTTTTGTGCCTCCCAGTGTTACGGCCTTGATTTGAGGAACTATTACCGTCTGAAGCTCAAACGCTGCAGGACTAGTTGAGCTCAGATCACTAGTACTGCTGCGTACTGTACCTGAAAGAAGACAGGCTGAAAATAAATCAGCAGGGCATTTGATGTTTAAAATAGCGTGCGTTTGAGAAGCATCTGATTATTTGTGTGATATTTGAGGTTCCCAGAGGAACTTTACTCCATCACATGAGAGAGAGATCAGGATTATTGGACTCTGATGAATACTTCTGAATACTGTGATCTGCAGCTGTATTTACAGCATCATTACTCCAGTCTTCAGTGTCACATGATCTTCAGAAATCATTCTAATATGCTGATTTATTATCAGTTTTGGAAACAGTTGTGCTGCTTAATTTTTTTTTTTTTTTTATTACGTGTGATACTTTTTCAGGATTCTTTGATGAATATAAAGTTACAAAAGAACAGCACTTTTTTAACAATACCCTACCATTCAAAAGTTTGGGGCCAGTAATTTCTTAATTTTTTTGAAAGCAATTAATACTTTTATTCAACAAGGATGTGTTAAATTTAAAAAAAAAAGTAATAGTAAAGAGTTATACTGTCAGAAAAATTCATCAATGAATCCTGAAAAATGCATCACAGATTAAAATAAATAAATAAATAAATGCAATTTGTATTATTTAGCATGCATGTTAGTTTATGATCAAACAAAATGCTTACATTTATATGATACAGTTTCTATAAATGAAAAGTTTATTTGCAAAAACAGATAACTGTTTTTAAAAAAATCACAAATCATGTTTTTTTTTTAACTCTGCATTCCAATTAATGTCAATCAAACTGCAGTTGGGTTGTTTTGATTAAATAATAATAATAACTTAAAAATACAGCTAATTATCACAATAAAACACAATAAAAAAACATGATTTATGAAGAACTGAGTGTTCTGTTTTTGCAAATAAACTCTTCAAATTTCCACAAATATTTCCCATAAATTCCCGTTAAGTTTCCAACTTGGAGTATTTCCAAAATTCCCATGTAAATTTTCCAGAAATTTCCCTAAAATGTTCACCCCCTTTGCAACCCTACTAAAAATAAATCAGCGGGGCATTTGATGATTAAAATAGCGTCTGATTATTTGTGTGCCGCGGCTCCAGAGGAACTTCACTCCATCACTAAAGAGAGAGACGAGGATTATTGGACTCGCTGTTTTCTGATGAATGCTTGATGGATTGCGCCTCGTGTTGGCCGCAGGGCATGATGGGAAGCGAGAGATGCATTAGCTGCTGGGCTCGCGGCCAGCCGCCTCCAGAATACAGGCCTTCAGCAGCTGAAGCGCATCGCCACGCTCCGGATCCGCGTCAGACCGCAGACATTAGGCTTTATTGGAGGCAAACGCCAGCCCCGCTGATTAGAAAGCCGTTTATCGCAGCAGGTAGAGCCTTGCCTCGGCTTTAACCTGCAGTAACTGCATGAAGCATTAGTTCCCCGAGTCACATCCACTGAAGCTCGTTGACCTGAATTATCCCACACGCTCAGGGAGCGCTTGTAGATGAATATATATCACACGTGTTTGTTGCTGATGATGTCGTTTGGCTCAGTGCTGGTGTGACGGTAGAAACAGGTTTTGATATTAATATTTTTAATTTGGCTTCCTTTTCACTGATGTTCTAGAGTCTGTTTTCCAATATTAGTTGGACTGTTAGTTTTGAACTTAATGGGAATCTCTTTTTACACCGATTCTTTCTTTTGATATGAACCATCTGATGTTTTGCTTGGAGTCCATGAAGTATGAAGAGAAAATAATCAAATGAGGAGTACTTAAAGGGATATTTCATGCAAAAATGATCATTCTGTTATCATTTATCAACACCAAAGATGATTTGAAGGAACTAAACAACATTGGACCCCACTGACTTTCATTGTATGGACAAAAAAACGCTCAGACATTTCTCATTTTTTATTTATTTATTTGTGTGTGTGTGTTCAAAGATAAGGGTATCCCTTATCCCTTAAAACCATCCATTTATTTCACAGTTTAGCCAAAATAAATATTTTTGGGCCAATTTCTAAATAAACATGATCTAACAGTATGATCTAACATGACTCATATTGTGATTTAAAGGGATAGTTCACCCAAAAGTCATCTTTCTGTCATCATATACTTCCCTCATGCCATTAAAACCTGCCTGGCTTTCTTCTATGGATCAGAAGTGAAGATAGAATGGACCCATTGACTTTCATTGTATAGACAAAAAACACTCAGACATTTCTTAAAGCATCTTCTTTTGAGTCCAAACAACACAAAGGCAAGTAAATGATGACAGAATGACCGTTTTTTTGTCCAAACTATCCCTTTAATTCATAGTTTAGCCAAAATAAGCATTGCTCCAGTATATTTTTGGGTCGAATTTCCAACAAAAATAACTGCTAGTGTCATCTAAAATGACTCTTTTGTGATTTAAAGGAATAGTTCACCCAAAAATCATCATCATTTACTTCCCTCATGCCATTAAACCTGTATTTTAAACAACGTTGGGAACAAGACCATTTTGGACCCCAATGACTTTCATTGTAAGGACAAAATCACTGATATATTTCTCAGAATATCTAGTATTCAAACGACATATGGGTGAGTAAACAATGACAGAATGATGATTTTTGGATGAACTGTCCCTTTAATTCACTGGTTTAGCCAGAGTAGGCATTACTACAGTATATTTTTAGGTCTAATTTCCAACAAAAATAACTTTTATAATTCTCAGTGTGATCTGAAATGACTCTTTTGTGATTTAAAGGGATAGTTCACCCAAAAATCATCATTCTGTCATCATTTACTTCCCTCATGCCATTAAAACCTGTGTTTTAAACAACGTTGGGAACAAGACCGTTTTGGACCCCAATGACTTTCATTGTATGGGGAAAAAACACTCAGACATTTCTCAAAAGATATTCTTTTGTTATGTATGAAGTCAGCATCTGCAGAGCAAGTAAATAATGACATAATGATCATTTTTGAATGAACTATTGCTTTAATTCACTGTTTAAGGCAGAACAGGCATTACTACAGTATATTTTAGGCTCAAATTTCCAAACAGAAATAACTTTTGAAACCATTAGTGTGATCTGAAATGCATCCCATTGTGAATAGTATTTGGTCGTGCTGCTGTTCTTATTGTTGTGCTGTTCTGGGTTCGGTTTGTGCTATAAATACTTTCCTCTGCTAAAGCAGGAGTTATTTCGGGCGAAGCGTGGAGTCAGCATCTGCAGCTCTGTGTGAATCCTTGCATTGTTTCTGAGAAAACAAGTCAGAAATGGATCTGAATGCTATTCAGTAACTGTACGATTGACTGTATCTCAGGTATGAATCAAATAAACGCAATCTATCCGACGCGAATCAAACGCTGCGGTTCTTTTGAGGTGAAAGTGCTGGAGAGGCTCTCCAAACATAAAGTGACTTCTGCTTTTCAGAGGTGCTTAAAAAAAAAAAAAGCTGAAAATCCTCCAAAACGGCACTCTAGGTAACTAGCGGCTCTCAGAGAGATGGAAGCGCTGCCAAAAGTGTGATTGAAAGCCTCCTGCTTTCCCTCAGGTCCTGGCGGTACATGAACCACAGCCATAGGAAGCCGTCCAAGAGAGTTAGCAATCAGCCAGCGGAGCACTGCGTTTCACTAACGAGCCTGTTCATCAGCTCCAGTCCAATCAGATCCTCTGACCGCTGAATATAATCCAGTTCAGTCTCTGAGAGACAAACACTGCATCGCCGCTTCATTCAGAGACCAGAACTGAGCTTAAACAGTTGAGCAGAGTCTCTTCTGCTCACCACAGCTACATTTATTTGATCAAAAATACAGGAAAAAAGACTAAATATTTTTACTATTTAAAACAGCTGTTTTCTGTGTGAATATCTGTTAAACTGTAATTTATTTCTGTGATCTGCAGCTGTATTTTCAGCATCATTACTCCAGTCTTCAGTGTCACATGATCTTCAGAAATCATTCTAATATGCTGATTTACTGCTCAAGAAACATTTATTATTATCAATGTTGAAGACAGTTTAAAAAGAAGAGGTTAATGCTTTTATTCATCAAGGACGCATTTAATTGATCAAAAGTGGCAGTAAAGACATTTATAATGTTACAAAATATTTCTATTTCAAATAAATGCTGTTCTTTTGAACTTTCTATTCATCTGTGAATCCTGAAAAATAAAATATATCACAGTTTCCACAAAAATATTGTGCAGCACGACATTGCTAATAATAATCAGAAATGTTTCTTGAGCAGTAAATCAGCATATTAGAATGATTTCTGGAGATCATGTGACACTGAAGACTGGAGTAATGATGCTGAAAATACAGCTGCAGATCACAGAAATAAATTACAGTTTAACACATATTCACATAGAAAACAGCTGTTTACATAATAATAATATTCCATTATTTTTACTCTTTTTAAATCAAATAAATGTAGCCTTGGTGAGCAGAAGAGACTTCTCTTTAAAAACATTAATAATCTCAATCTTTTGACTAGTAGTGTATATACACTCAAACCAAAATTTAATTCAGACACCTTCAACATTTCTCACATTATCAGTTTATTCACTATAGTTTAGAAAATGGTAATAAAATATGAGAAGAACTCAGAGTTAAACTGAGTCAGAACAAATTCATCTTGATAATGTCAGATAACTTTGATAGAAAGGTATGGAACAAAACAAGTGTCAAATCAAATTTTTGGTCCCAAATTTTACTGCAAATTTACAAAATTTTATTTTGCTATCCTCACTTACAGAAATCAACTATAGTGTCCTGCACCCACTAGTAAAAAAAAAATCAAAAATTATATCTGCTGTCTGAATCATTTATGGTTTGACTGCATATATTTGAAGGCATTTGAGAAGGTTTATTCCTCCTGAGCTGTCTGTAGATGTGGATTAAACACAATCACACGTGTGTTAATGGACACAGATGCCAGTCGTTCTGTCACTAAACATAAGGCTGATTCTCACACACAGAAGAAGAATGAATGGAGCGGAGAGGATGCCAGATCTGCTCTCAAGGTCAGGCCTGTGATCTGGAGCTGTAGGTGTCCCATCTTGAGTCCAAATCCTGCAGCGCTGGATCTCAATCTGGCCACCTGCTCGCGGGAACGCCGTCCAAAAGAGACTGACTTTCCCATCGTCTCAAAACCAGAGCCACTGTCAAACAGCCATCTCTGACGCTCTCTGACTGCCTTCGGAAATGCTGCAGATGGATCAAAAACGCTATGATATGGCTTCAGCTCTTTCTGCTGTCAAATCTTGACTGATTTTTCTGAAGTAAGCGTCAGAATAACTGCAGTCATATCTCCAGATGAACTCTTACTGGACTGAAGCAGATTCTCCATCAATCATTTTTTAGTCTCAAATCTGATCATCAGGATCTTTTGAGGAGCGTTTGTTTCCAGAAGCTTTACTTTCACTGTTCCTCGGCGGAGGAATGATCTTCGTCTCACATCTTCTGAGGAGCCTTTATTTCTTCATCTCTCAATCAGCATTATATGTTTGGATCACTTCAGTCTCATCTTACTAAGACATATTATTGGAGATACAGGTGAAGACTATGGTTGCTAAAGGGTGGAAAATGTCTGCAAAATTTCCAGAAGTTTCAGAAAGTTCCTAAAACTTTCCAAAAGTTTCCACAAAATCCCGGAAAGTTTCAGAAATTTTCCACCCCTTTACAACCCCACTGACTGACAGATCATTTTATGTCAGTATCTGCTGAACTGTTAGGAATCTAGTTATCTGCAGCAAATTCATATTTTTGCTCGGTTTGAGTCTCTGAATAAAATGGAGCTGTTTTTGATGATGATGATGATGATGATGATGATGATATCAGACTATATGAGTCATAAAAGCCTGATGATCAAATATGATGCTCAAAAAAAAAAAGTGCATTTTTAATTGCATATATTGTTTAAAGATTCAGTAAACTGTCCCATTTCAAAAAAAAGTGATTGTTTTGACTATTATCTCATATATCAGGCTTTACAGTATTAAAACTTTTTTTTGGCATTATCTGGTTTATAAGCGTTTCCTTTAAGTTTTTAAAGATGTTTTGTTCACAAACGCACACTCAAATGTGACTCACACTCGTCACAGATGCACATGGAGTTTATGTGGATCATTTACAGTGATTTGAGACGCTGAAAACACTGTCATCACGAGCTGCTGGCGTGTAAATGAACACAGTGCTTCGCTCTGAAACACATGCAGATATTTCTTAATAAATCACACTCAGCCGTACAGTAATTGGTAAAATGGTAAAGATACTCGTCTCTTCTCGAGGTCAGAAACACAATGCAGTCGTACCACAGTAACAGACTCCAGCGGGATTGATGATTTACAGCGGAGGACAGACAGACTGCCAGGGTTTATGTAGCAGAGGCTGGGGATTGTGGGTAATGGCTTCCATCGCTCTCAGGTTGATCCATCATGTAAATGTCTGCGTGTTGCGTCTGCGCTCCTGTAATTGCGATGAGCGATGCTTGTAGCGTTTACAGCGGAGCAGATGAACAGCCTTCTGATGACTTCAAGGTCGTGATGAATGAGTCTCACGTTATGAGCTCTGGGAGTTTGCATGGAGTAAATGACTTGTTTGGATCATTTCATAGTTCTGTTTCACATGCTGGTACCAGGGTCGGAAATTAACCCGGGCTTGAAAATGCCCCATATCTTAATATACGGGCCCCTGAACAATCACTCTAGATCTGTTACGGCTGTTGTGATGAAAGTGAAATGAATGAAAAGTGTTACATTTACAGTAGATAAGCACATGTTGCATTAGAGTTCTTTGAGCATTATAACCAATCACAGGCGTTTCTGTTGAGCTGATGAATGCATTGGCCAATCAGAGGAGTTTGATTTGTCACGACGCCAGTGTAGTTCATTGACTGAACCTCTCATCATAAACAGCAAAATATTATTCCTGGAGTTGTTATGCATAACTCACGTTAGACTGAAGTCATGGAGCGCTTCAGAGTTTCTTTATGTCGTTTATTCCCAGTCTGAATGAATGTTTTGATTTCATGCTACTGAAATGACCAATGTGAAGCCTTGATTTTCTAATCCGTAAAAACAATAAACATATTCATAAACGGTCCTTAGCTTGTTTAGTCTGTAGCCAGAATGACGTGCTTTTCCCCACAAAACACTCTTTTTAATTGATTTTAATAATCAATATTACAGTATCAAGAGCAGTAATCAGCAATAATGATTTTTATTGCAGATTCAGCCTTTTTTTATTTATAAGTCACTTACATTATGCAGTATTTGTGTAAATGCATGCACACGAGCAGCATGTGTAAATGAACGCAGCTTCGGTTCCACCTTTGCAGCGTGAATAAGCTGCATTTAAACAGTGAATAGTGTCATTAAATAATGTGTTTTAACATTTTGTGCAGGACATGAACCTGGATTTTGTTCATTTCATGAATTTCGTGAGGTTGTAAACCAGATGCAGGATTGAAATTCAAGGATGTAGAACTACAGTTGTATAAAATTCAAAGAAATTCATATAATGCATGCTGAAAATGTATATTTAAATTCTCAATTTGAATGATCCAAATATATGGATTTTTTAAAAATGTTGTATGAATGAAATAAGAAAGTTATACAAATGCATAAGAAAATATTAATAAGTAGTGTTTTTAATTAGCATTTTTCAATTTACCAAACTGCTTTGAAAAAGATGGAAAGATGGCATTTGTTTATGTTAAAAACAGGTAAATGGACTGGTAACAATCTAGTGTTGTGACTGAATGAAATAGCTGTTAAATGCAAGTAAGTAAAAAAACAACACATACATTTAATAAGAATTGCCCTTACAAGCGTAAAAAATGCCCCTGGAAATCAATTCAGTGCTCCTTAAAGGGATAGTTCACCCAAAAATGAAAATTCTGTCATCATTTACTCACCCTCAAGTAGTTCCAAACCTGTATGAATGTCTTTGTTCTGCTGAACACAAAGGAAGATATTTTGAAGAAAGTTTGTAACCAGGCTGTTTTGGGGCACTATTGACTTCCATAGTAGGAAAAAAAATACTATGGAAGTCAATGGTGCCTCAGAACTGCTCTGTTTCCCACATTCTCCAGAACATCTTCCTTTGTGTTCAGCAGAACAAACACATTCATACAGGTTTGGAAATACTTGAGAGTGAGTAAATGATGGCAGAATTTTCATTTTTGGGTGAACTATCCCTTTAAAGGAAAGCTAATGTCTGCCCCGACTGTATGTACAGTAGAATCGATTTCTGTGTTGTTGTTGTTTGCTAGTAAACAGAACCAGCTTGTGTTTGCTCACGTCCATATGGGTGAGAGACACAGACGGCTCTTAATTTGCCTGGATTCAGACGCACAGTCGTGTTTCAGACCCGTCTAATCCATCGCTGATCACATCGCACCGTTTGCCAGCTCTGGTCTGATATAAAGCCTCATATGTGGCTCTCTGGTCCAGATCGGTCTTTGGCTCGTCCTGCAGATGTCCTGCAGATGTTGAAGCATATAATGATATTCTAGGAAATTGTGTGCTTCTAATATTATAGCAACAGTTTGGACAGGACCCTTTTCTATTCTAACATGACAATGCCTCTGTGTATAAGACAAGGTTCAAAAAGAACATGATTGATTGAGTCAGTGTGGAAGAACTTGACTGGTCTGCATAAAACCAAGTCCTAATCCTGGAAGCTGAACACTGGGCTCTGTGTGACTGTAAATGCAGACCTTGAGCCAAAACTCATCAACGAACACCAATGACTTGTACATACACTATGGCAGACAAAAGTATTGGCAACCCCCTTTCTTAGAACAGAAAATGCATCTCCAAATCTGTGGGCACAATGATGGGAACATAATTCATGTATTTAAAAATTGTATTTCCCCATCTCTGTTGCAACAGTTTTGGAAGTGTCTAAAATGACTGAACCCATATGTACAAGTCATTGGTGTTCGGTGATGAGTTTTTGGCTCAAGGTCTGCATTTACAGTCACACCAGAGCCAGTGTTCAACTGGGATTAGGACTTGGTTTTATGCAGACCAGTCAAGTTCTTCCACACTGACTCAATCAATCATTTTGAACCTTGTCTTATACAATAGGCATTGTCATGTTAGAATAGAAAAGGGTCCTGTCCAGTGGTGTAGTGAAGGAGCATGCAGGTATACGCGTATGTTTACTTTTTGGCCAGGGCTGCTTCATGATATGACTTCTTCTAAGGATCAATATTGCGTACACCCACTTTTTGTTGTTTGGCAAGTCCGCAATTTACTGTCATGTTAGCCCCTTTAACTGTGTCCCATGCTGTTGTGTGAAACTCATGATTCTTTGTTGTAATCGGTGCATTATCACTTCTATCGCTCTGTTTTCCTGCTCATCATCGACTGACTGCGCGTGTCCACTCTCCGCTCTGTGCCGCTCGCGTTTGCAACTGAAAACTACTACGTGCGACTATGAAGAATACCCGATCAGCAATGTTTCAGTTTTGTTCAGTGCTGAGTTATGCAAGCTCATGAATCCTATCATTATAAAAGGGTGACACACATGATGTAGGCTAAATAGAGCTTCATCGATTATAATCAATGAACTAAGTAGAGTGATAGCTTTCAAAGTTTGCAAATGTGATACTGATTTAGATATTTAACAGTTCAATAAACAAGACGTTAATATTAAGTGTTTTGACGTTGTCTGACTATAACAGTATTGCCTGATTTTGCTCTATTTCGTCAACGAAAATAGTTTCCAAAGTCACAGCTGTTCTCTGCGGTGTTTCACATGAATGAGTGTGCATTTTTAAACGAATCAGTGAGTCAATGATTCAATTACTCATTCATAAAAACAGTCACTATGCCTTCTGAATGAATCAGTCTCTTCGAATGAATCAACTGAATGGACTAGATAATGATTTGGGGCGACCCAATACTTTTAGCAATATAGTGTATGTGGCTCTCTGGTCCGGATCGGTCTTTGGCTCGTCCTGCTGCCAGATGTTGAGTCTCGCCGTTAGATTTCACTCTCGTCAGGTTAAACGGGTGATCTGAACTAGTTATTCACGGATTATCCCGCCCCATGTGTCTGTACTAATCAACCAGTCCAGTTCAGTTTCATTTGAAGGATGATCTAAACGAGGCTTTGAGACTTGTGGCTTCTTTTGCAAATTGCTGTCATTTTTCTGTCTGTGCCTTTAACATCTTCACTTCATGCTATTTGTTTCTGATATTATTAAAATATGTAAATTGTCAGCCAACATGAGGATTGATGCTTGATTTGATGCTGAGCTGTCATAACATGATTTTACTGGATCGATGATTTAAGTACAAATTCCTTTAAACATGGGGAAAATGTATATAGAGTTTATTTAGAGCTTCATCAGCTACTTTATTGTTTATAAATGTGAATAAATTGTAAATAGCAATCAAATTTGTTTTTAACAATTTTTACAGAACATAAACATAAATTGTTTTCAACATCAACAAAATTGAATTTACTGATTTATGAATGCATTTCCTGAATCTGACTTGAATTTAAGTTTGAGGTAGTAAACAATATGAAGGATTGGATTTCAAATTTGAGTTTTAAGGATTTAGAAATAAAATAGAATGTAATTCAAATAAATAGATATAATTCATGCTGAAAGTATATTTAATTTCTCAGTTTTAATTACTCAAACATAGAAGTTATTTAGTTTTCTGTTTTGTGTTGTATCAATCAAATAAGAACGTTATACAAATGCATTATAAAAATTAGAAACAATTAAAAATTACATTTTCTGTCATTATATTGAATGCTGTTTTAAACTCAACATGAAGCGGCTTATTAATGTCATTTATTTGTTTTATTGCAAAATGTGTAACATTTTTCTATTCAGTGACTGATAAAGTTCTTTGAATTGCAATTCAGTAAATTTCTCTTCCAGTCATTCCAATTCAGATTCACCATCCAGTTAAGTTCAGTTCAAACTGACAATCATGAATAGAAATGATCTGAAATTCTGCATCCAACCCTGATCATCGCATGTTCTGTGGTTATATTTGCAATAACAGAATAATGTGTTATGAAATGTGTGAATCTGACAACAAACAGCAGATTGGAAGGTAAGCGATAGTTGACCCAGAAATCATTTCAGATCTGATTTTCTTTCTTCAGTAGGGCATTATGATCGATGCGGAAAACACAGAAGGAATTGCAGAATCCAGTCATAAAAACAGAATTTATAGTTTAACGCAGAATGTCATGGAAAACTTAATTTTTAAAAGAAATAATCACACAATATTTCTTCCACGTTCAAATTTTAATAGTAAATCCCCTTTATTTGCCAAAAAATAAAATGTGTTTATTTTTCATTAATTAAAAGATAAATTAAATCAATGTTTTATGCCTTCATTTCAAATTTAAATACACAACACAGAATTTCTGAGGGGGGAAAACATTTCATAAGGCTACTGTAAGAATAAATATAAATTGTTTGTATGCATTCAAGTAATTAGACATGCTGAAACATTAAAACAAGAAAAAAAATAAAACATTTCATAGGGCCCTAAAAATGTCATTTTTGTTAAACTTTTAATAAATTGATGGTAAACTGTATAAGTTTCATGATTTTTAATTAATTTGACATGCTTTTTGTTTAATAAAATTTAGTTTGAGCGTTAAAAAGGAGTCTAGAAAAATTAAAACTAAAAAAAAAAAAAAAAGAATCCAGAAAAAGTAATTAAAAAAGTAAATTAAAAAAACGGATTCCAGTGATGTTAAAGACTCTCAGTCTCCGTTCTATCTCATTGTGTGTTTTTCAATATAATGACAGTGAATGGTGACTGAGAAAGTCATGCATGTTTGAATGACACAAGGGCGAGTAAATGATGATTTTTTGGTCACCTGTCTCTTTAAATCCATCGTCAGCACTGAGTGGCCTGATGGACTGATGGAATGGGAATCTGTGGAGAATGGGATGCGATTGTCCTTCACCTGCCGTTTCATCACGTCAATTAGAGCATGCCAGCACTAACTGGGATCACATTACATTCAGTGGGAATCCAATGAAGAATGACGCCGCTGCAATTCTCCCAGTCACATGGGTGCAATTCACCAGCACTCCCCTTGGATCCTAATTGAATTGGCATGTCAGAGATCCAGGCCGTGATTGTCAGGCATTGAGCATTACTCAGAGCATGCTGATGAGTGAAGGATGATGTCACTGGCGTGTGCTTGGGTCACACGTGTTTCTCGCTGACATGAGACTAAACCAGATTAAAGGAAACGTCCTTGTGTTTATGAGAGGACTAACCCATGGGCAGTAACTAGTTACAGTAATAATATTACTCTTTGCAGTAACTAGTAGTGTAACTAATTACTAATAAGATTTCAGTAATAATGTTACAGTTACTATCCATAAAACAGCTTGTTACTTTTGATGCCTTCCAATTACAATCCAATAATTCCTATTTATTTTCATGACTTTCATGATTCATGAACACATGAGTCACCAGAGCAGCTGGCAAGCTTGGAGTATGAAAAAGAGTATGTTCAGTGGATGGAAATATTGGCATTACATTGATTTTGTCAGGAGAAAAGATGATCTGAACAGCGATGATGAACACACTTTACTCTGGCTTTACATGGTTTACCCATATCCCTCTGATCCAGGTATAAATGATATTACTATAATAAAAAAATCTTTTTATAGAGCAAAACATTTTCTTACAAACTCATGTGATTTCTTTTGATAAAATACATCATGGAATATAATCATATATGGGTAACAGAAATTAGAGCTACAATTAGCTTCAAGCTACACATGACAATTAATGAGAATAATATAACACTTTCACTTAAACGTTACTATTAATCATCATTGAGTGTTAGTAATCACTTCTGACTGTGACCCAATGTGGATTCTGGTCAAATGATGAAGCAGAAATATATTGTTAGTAATATTTTAGAAGAATTTTATGGGGAAGATAAGAAATATACAACTTCTGTGGAGCGTGAAGGAAAAGTAATGGCTACTAGTGTAACTAATTACTGTTGCCAGAAAGTAATAAAGTATTAATATTATTTCTGAAAGGAGTAATTGTAATGAGTAATATATTAAATTTTTTGAGTAACTACAACGCCGGACAGACAGCAGCGGTTCAGCATCGATCATCAACACACCGTTCAGGGGATTACTGGACGCTTCTTTGTGTTTTTGATCAGCATCCCAAATTCAACTTTAATGTTTTGCCACGATTTTATTTTATATAAATCAAGGAATCATGATTTTGAATAGAAATATTACCAAACGTCAGAATTAGACACTTTGACAATATGCCGGTGATAACACTAAAGAGAAAAGAGTGAAAAGGAAGAGAAAGATGAGACCTGGGCAGTGGAATAGGAAAAAACACAAGAAAATGGGAGTTGAACTTCTTGAGCGCTGTGTTTTTATAGTGGCGTGTCATGAATGAGACGCTGCTCAACAGCCACAAGCATCCATGTTTGCATAGAAAAACAATGGAAAACAGCGCAATCAAATAAAAACCTGTAAAGAGCTACTACTGTATGTCTGATATTTCATGTTTGCATCATGCTGACAGACTGAAAGCTGCTGTTCATTGATATTACAGAACATTATATTTAATAATAATCTACTGGTGTTATACCTTCAGTCATTCTGAATTTGAATTACCTTGAGAATTTTTTAAAGCATTATCCTTGTATTATTTCTGAACCTATAATATGTATAAGACAAGTTTGTACAAGATGTAGTTGTAGTTCATGCATCTTTTCAAGTGATTTGTTTAACATCTACATCATGTTGATAGCTTTATGGTGCACTTGGAATAGAATTTTCTTTAACTAGAGGGTTAATAAAGAAAAAGTTACTTGAATCATGTTACATTTTCAAGATAAAATCGTAAAAACTGAGAATCGATCAAATGTTCTGAAAAAATCAAGATTTTTTTTTTTTGCCATATCGCCCAGCCCTAGCATGAGTACTAGTAATAGTGATGCTTGACCTAGTAAAGCACACTGAATGCCAGCGCTGACCTTCAAACAAAATGGACCGTTGCAGCATTTCTAGGGCAGCAGCGTTTGACACAAGCTTTTAATAAAGCGCTGCAAATGGCCAGCAGGATTAAGAAGAATCTTTAATCTGACACGAGTGTTTTACTCTCTGAAACACACTGACATGCTCACAGAGAGAGAGAGAGATCTGTGAGCGGCCAGTCGACCTCTGACCTCTGACCTCACACATGCTCAGGGTCACACATGTTCGCTGTCAGATGGTCAGCTGGCAAACTGCAGTCATAACAAACACAAACAGAAGCATTAGAAACATCACTCGTGCTGCTGCTGCTCAGAGCAGACAGTAATAAGGCCTTCATGTTATCATCATAATAGCTGTGTGTTTATAGAGCGTTTCATGACACACAGCCGCTTTAAACACTCTCTGGACGCTCAGAGTAATTACAGCCTGACACAGCCCTATCAGAGAAAGATGACGAGGCTTTTACTGAAGGAAGGACCATCTTTTACAACAGAGTGAGTGTGTGTGTGTGTGTGTGTGTGTGTGTGTGTGTGTGTGTGTTCGTGTGAGAGCGAGTGAGTGAGTGAGTGTGTGTGTGTGTGTGTGTGTGTGTGTGTGTGTGTGTGTGTGTGTGTGTGTGTGT
>JAFVLL020030059.1:0-30984 GCA_021397915.2 Tor tambroides
GCTCCTTACAGCCCCACAGCCAAACAAGGTGATTGTTTTTTTGTTTTTCTCTGATGATGGTTCTGGGGGATCATTAGTAAGCTCGTTTGTTTCTGCGTGTCGTTAACAGAACAATCTCAGAGGATCTCCAGGGAGCTTTGCTGACCTTTGCTCGCAACCTGTCAATCATTCATCAGGAAATATCAGCTCCAAATATGCAAGGAACAAACAATTTTAAGGTATGTGGATGGCGATTTTTTTTCTTAACCTACTCTTAAAAGACCTGCTAATGGTATGTTCTTCACAGAAAAAAATAACATTCAGATGGTTCACGTTCAGATAAACAGTATAAATCTACAGTATAAATTATAAAAAAGGTACAAAGCTGTCACTGGGGCAATACCATAATGTACAAAAGCACCTTTAAAGCGCATACTTAATAATACTTAAAATGTGCATATTAATACATATTAATACTCCAGTGACAGTTTTTGTCTGAGGGTGTAGGACATTAATCACAATGATTTTTGATTGTTTCACAATATTACATATTATAATGTTTTTAGTTCCTTTTGAACACTCAGGGTCACTTTACAAAGACAAAATATAAACTATGACCATATAATTAACAAAAATATATCCACAACGCAGCAGTAAGATCAGTAACTCGGTAGAGAAGTTGTATCAAGTTCACTACTCCAAAACTTGCTCCAAAAGGCTCTGCAAAACTTTAGTGTAATGCTAGTAATAATAAACTTCATCCTTCACAGTGTTCAAGGTCGTTCAATTTAATAATTTCTTTTTTTTCAAGTCAAATTGAAATTTGGGACAACAACTGGCAACATATTACCTTTGGCAAATGATGAATAGACTGGGCCATACAGGTGCAGTTTAAAAAAAAGAGTTAAATTCCAATTTGCACAGAAATATTTGTTGCAATCTTGTCTAAATATGCTATTCTAAATAAGTTATTGTTAGTATTATAACTAAAGTTTATTATTACCAACATTATACCAAAATTTTGCTGAGACTTTTTGGGGCGAAGAGTAGTGAATTTGAGCTTGTGGTCAAATTCAGGTGAGAACTCATCATACTTGAACATATGTTTTGAGAAAACGTCAATTGTGTGTCATAATAACATTTTATACAATACACAAGGTATTCATTTATTAAAAGTCAAGGCTGTATCTCTGTCTATATTATCTGCAGCTGAAGTCATTCAAATGTAGAACTCTGTAGACAATGTTAGATACTGTGAGTGAACTGTAGATTCATTGACACTTCCTGAATAGCTGCATTCAACACAATGTTACTTAATTTTATAGAGGAATTCTCTTTCACTGTTCAGTGGCTAGAGGTTAGGATCTGTAGTCTGAATGTCTGCTATTGTTTGCTTTTATAAGGGCCTTATCAAGGACATTGAGGAAGTCCTGGGCATGACCATACAAAACCAAACCACATCTCAAGATGAAAAGGAGATTTCTGCTGCCGAAAGCGAACAGTTATCGTCTCAGAAACCTCCCAGATCAACCCTAAATTAATCAGCATGCTTATAGAGTATCATACAATAGCATTTACACGTTCAGTTATAATTGCTGTTACCAAACATTTCTCTAGAACTTAGTTATAGCTGTAAAGTGGCTAACATACAGTAACATTAAAAGGAGATACACACATGTATAAATCTGCTTGAGTGGATTTCTCCATGACTTTTTTAGATCACATTGTTATAGTGATCTAAAATATTGTACAATATTTATATCTAGAAAGATTAACAATGTGAACAGGATAATTACATTTAAGTTACATGTGCCATTCATGACATTTAGCTCTTAATAGCTAGAGATACAAGAGAGGAATGTTGCTTAATCAGTAAACTATATAATGCATACATTGTAATCACTCAAAAAATAATACACTTTGATAATTGTTATTAGATATTTACAGTTGAAGTCAAAAGTTTACATACACCTTGCAGAATCTGCAAAATGTTGATTATTTTACCAAGTAAGAGGGATCATACAAAATGCATGCTATTGTTTATTTAGTACTGACCTGAATAAGATATTTCACATAAAAGATGTTTACATGTAGTCCACAAGAGAAAATAATAGTTGAATTTATAAAAATGACCCCGTTCAAAAGTTTACATACGCTTAATTCTTAATACTGTGTTGTTACCTGAATGATCCACAGCTGTGATTTTTTTGTTTAGTGATAGTTGTTCATGAGTCCCTTGTTTGTCCTGAACAGTTACTGTCTGCTGTTCTTCAGAAAAATCCTTCAGGTCCCACAAACTCTTTGGTTTTCCAACGTTTTTGTGTATTTGAACCCTTTCCAACAATGACTGTATGATTTTGAGATCCATCTTTTCACACTGAGGACAACTGAGGGACTCATATGTAACTATTACAGAAGGTTCAAACACTCACAAATCCAGAAGGATTGCCTCCAGAAGGCATTAAGAGTCAGGGGGTGAAAACTTTTTGAATTTGAAGATCAGGGTAAATTGAGCTTATTTTGTCTTCTGGTAAACATTTAAATGTCTTCTGTAGCTTCTGAAGGGCTGTACTAAATGAAGAAAAAATATGATACTTCTGTTCAAACGTTTTCACCCCCCAGCTCTTAATGCATCGTTTTTTCTTCTGGAGCATCAGTCAGCGTTTGAACCTTCTGTGATAGTTGCATATGAGTCCCTCAATTGTCCTCAGTGTGAAAAGATGGATCTCAAAATCATACAGTCATTGTTGGAAAGGGTTCAAATACACAAAAATGCTTGAAAACCAAAGAATTTGTGGGACCTAAAGGATTTTTCTGAAGAACAGCAGGCAGTTTTACTGTACAAACAAGGGACTCATGAACAACTATCACTAAACAAAACAAAAAAAATCACAGCTGTGGATCATTCAGGTAAGAACACAGTATTAAGAATCAAGCATATGTAAACTTTTGAACGGGGTCATTTTTATAAATTCAACTATTATTTTCTCTTGTGGACTATATGTAAACATCTTTTATGTAAAATATCTCATTCAGGTCAGTACTAAATAAACAATAGCATGCATTTTGTATGATTCCTCTTATTTTGGTAAAATAATCAACATTTTGTAGATTCTGCAAGGTGCATGTAAACTTTTGACTTCAACTGTATAATGTATATTACAATGCACTCGGATTCTAAACAGTAGCAACATACAGTTAATAATTGGATCTGTTGTAAGTTATTTCAAGGAAACCTTCAATAAATTATAAAGTTTTTGTGGAATCAGGAGTTTTTTATGAAATCAAAAAACCTTTTAAATATTAAAAGACTAATATCTGAAATGTAGTTATTGAATCTAACTGTAACCAGTTATATATGGCTGTGAAGTATTGGGAATTTGTTGAATGTTTGAAGTCTTGCTAATACAACTACATTTACATTTATATTTACAGAATATTTTGATGTGTTCCCTTTAATTTATTCCTTACGTTTTTTACTTGGTCTTAAAAATGTCTTAAAAGTCTTAAGTTAACCTTCAGAAACCCTGTAGCCTACATTGAATTACCAATAATCTTTATGAGGAAATTATATCAAATTTGAAAACAAATGACATATTACTCATATACTGTCAATATAATATATCCAATTTTTGTTCCATTACTGTATTGTATTTTATGTGTAATTCCATTTATGAATGGAAGTCTATGTGTGCATGAGAATGAAGATACTACATAGAGCAAATAGGAACAAAAAAGCGCTCGGTTGTTTCTTCCCGGAGAAGATATTAACCGTACCACTGAAGGTTGAACGCCTTTTATATTTCTGCAGAAAACTAGCTCATTAATCGTATTTTCGTAAAAGCAATGGAGTAGTAATATAAATGTTTGTCTAACTAGTATGAAAGCCGCACCGGTAAGTTTTATAACCTTCACTGACAACCGAGCCGTTCTCTCAGAAAGTATCAGAAAGTTTCGGCAGCATTTTTGGGTTGATTAAAGGTTGCAAAACTGCAGCTTGGTTAGGTTTGATGTTCTTTATTAATTATTTACGTTGCTTTATTAATTTATTTATTACTCGTGGCGAAATAATGATGCGACGCGCCAACAGCTGCGCTTGAAAAGTCTTTTTGATATAAGACCACTTTAGGGTTTACTCAGCAATGACAGAGATTCTACGCAGAATCCACGGTGGCTTTCTAAAAGTGGCCCTGTTCCCCAGCACCTTTGGGAATAAAGCGCCTCGCCCTGCCGCCTCTGAAGTACTGACATGTCACCTCACTCAGCGCGCGCTGCCGCCCTGGACTTCATTCTGCGTGCGCTACCGGGATGTCGTCAACGACCAGTTCGGTCTGTCAAACTTCAACTGGCAGGTGCAGGGAGCGAACTACCACATCCTTAGGACCGGCGCTTTCCCTTTTATCAAATACCACTGCACCAAAGCACCTCCGCAGAACCTGGAGTTTGAAAATAAGTTTTTTGGTGCATTGAAAGTCATCAATCTAGGTCAGTTAAAGTATTAGTTACACGTATTATTTTATGTTTCTGACAGCACACTAATACATTTTTAATGTTTTTTCTCTCTCTCTCTTTCATTAAGGTATCCCATGCTTGGCATATGGCTTGGGTTCATGGATGGTAGTTGGAGTGACAGAGATAGTTCAGACCTCTGCAGGACCTGTAACTGTTTACTTTGCATACAAGGAGGTGGAGGGTGCTCAGTTCTGATATCAGAGAAACAATGAACATTTGAAAAGAAGGACTTGAGTTTCACAAGAAAATGCTTGTCACAGAATCTCTGAAAACTTGTACGAATGGCCAAGTGCGACCTGAAATACACAAATGCACTTTTGCACAGAAAAAATAAATTATTAATTTTAAACTTTGGGGTTTTATTTTCAATATAACACGTTTGTATTTATTAATTAGTACATATCAGATTGATAACTACAAGTTGATTAAAAAATAATAATAAAAAAACCTAAATATAATATTTATTTAACAATAGTATTTGACAAAAAAAAGGGAAATTAGTGAAGCTATATACATAACCATCTAGATAAATGATAAAAGATTAAAACTTCTGATTAAATTTTTGATCAGAATGTTCAAGAAAATGTAATATTTTCAAGGTAAAGGTATGGACTTTATTATGGGTCTTTTATTTTTTTATCAAATTGGCTATTGTCGCTCATCCATTTGGTATAAATAGGCAAGTTTATTGAAATTTGACTTCCACTTCTTCCACAAGTCTCTTTTTTTAAATTAAATGGTTTTGTCACACATGGTATGCAGATTATTATGCCATTATCGTGATAATTAGGCATTATTGTGATGCATCTGATGTGTTCTTTGAAGTTTACAAGCTCTGCAACTCCTTGTTTTCCCACTTGTTTTCTTCCCTAAAGCTAATGCAGAATTTTAAATACCTTCAGCTCATTTATTTAAAGTCAAATTAGAGCTCACGCCCTGCCTGGCATATTGTCAATAGGAAGCAAGAGGGATTGTTTGGAGGACAGGTCTGATAAAATGGTTTTTAATTACAATAGAGGAAGTGTGGCCTTCGTTCAGGACCCACCCTAACCCCCTCCCCCTGTCATTCTCAGATGCTTTGATTTCTGATAATGTACTTTGCTGACTCTGGCTCTCTTCTGCAGGATCCTTCGTCACATTACCTCTGAGATCGGCTTTGACAAACTACCATATTGATTCTCTAGACTTCTCAAAGCTTTCTGCTGAGCACATTTATCAGAGGCCTCGATTTTCTGGCCTTGCCGCCTTCTCTCATAGGTAGCAGTACCAAAGTAATAATATAATTGTATTACATGCAAATCAATGGACCTCTTGGCCTTTGTCTTGCAAACCATAATTCCAAGGGATTTTGATTTGACTGAGCCATTGTATAATGACTAAATCTAGTATGAATAATGGCCATTTCAGTGTTATAACAGGGTTTCAGTGGGTCTTGAAAAAGTCTTAATTCACCCTTCCACAAATGAAGTCTTTGAAAAGATCTTAAATCGGAGCCGAGAGTCTTAAATTCATAGTCACGGCATTAAATGGTGAATGCACTGCATGAAAATGAATGTCTTTCTTTGTATTTTTTGTCATTTTCCAGTGCAAATACCTAAATATTCTGAAATCATACTTGAGATGCAAAATAAAGATATGAAGTTGAACAAAATTCAGTTTATATTTACTTATAGGGAGTATTTTTTTTCTTGTTTTAGGTGTATTTTCTGACCCCTTTGGCAGATATTTGTTCTTGTTTTAATCATAAACTCACATTATTTTGACCGTTTTCTCAGAAAATGAGACTTTTGTCATTTTGCTTCTCAGTGTATCATGATTTAGAAATCTTTAAACATTTCCAGTGGAAAACAAGGCAAAAAATACTGAGGAAGAACAAAACCTTTTCCAATTTGATCAGAAGGTACAGTAAAAGTTATTTCCATATACTAGTTAAAGTAAAAAGTATTGGAAATTTGTTGAATGTTTGAAGTCTTGCTAATACAACTATATTTACATTTATATTTATAGAATATTTTGATGTGTTCACTTTAATTATTCCTTACGTTTTTTTACTTGGTCTTAAAAATGTCTTAAAAGTCTTAAGTTAACCTTCAGAAACCCTGTAGCCTACAATGAGTTACCAATAATCTTTATGAGGAAATTATATCAAATTTGAAAAATGACATATTACTGTCTGCCATTATCACACCTGCCTCCTTATTCCCAATATATATTCAGACAGGCAGCCCCTATATTACATCATCAGTGAGGGGGCTAATTGGCCTTAATAGAAATCATTTAGACAGCCAGCGAAATCTGATCAGCACTATTAGCCTGAACGGCCGGCTCTTCCTTTTCGTGTGAGTTAGCATGAGTGCTGAAATGCTGCGTGGGGAATGCTCAGGGAAGCATGTCTTAATTCCTCATTGACTCTTTGACCTTTTCCTCATCGCTGATACTGTAGCAGACCTGGAGGAGGAGTAGAGTATCACAGCGCGGTGACAGGCCAGGCCTTTGTGGCTTTGACAGGCTGACGTGAGCTCTGAGAAACTCAAGCCCATGTCGCGGTGTTCCTGTTTTTGGTCAGGCCCACAAGTGTGGTGCCAAGCCACAGGAGATGACATTAGTCTGAGCGGGTGCTTATCACTTACACCTCACCTCGGTCAACGGTCTAGGATAACGGAGCAGCAAATTGGCTACTGTAAAGTAACGGAAAATTTAACGGTACCACGTTAAGAGATCAGTGCCTTGTTTTAAGGGCCGTGCAATCAAGATTCGTGTTTGTAATTGGAGGTCTAAATTACCCTCTCTTGAATATAAGGTACTAATCAACAAAGGATTAAGCACTTGTATTAACAATTTCAATTACATTCAAATAAAGGAGACCAAGTTGAAATCTTTAAATACAAACACTATTTACATCTTAGGTAACTAATGAAAATGTGAAAGCTGGATTTGATCGTGATATGGGGGGGTCAGAGCTACATGGTGCATTATCTATTATTTAGCAAGAAAAATCACATTAATTTTTGGTTGACATGGAAATGTATGGGTTTGACAGAAACAATTATTGTATGAATAACCCCTGCAGCTAATTCTGTGAAGGTTATCATTGAGTTCTCAGACCAACTACGGGCTCCTCTTCCTCGCAGGCTGCTCTGTCAGCAGGGGGATGTCAGCTGCATCACAGTTTGTGTCATCTGTTCCAGGTATGCCATCTTCATGTCAGCAGAGTTGCTGAGACAAATAGGTTTGGAATTGAACTTCTTTTGTCAGAAGTCATTAAATGATGGTGACAAACCAAGGTAAGCAATTATAGCTCACTGAATCGCATTCATAAGGACATCTTCAGGAATGTCACAAATCTGCCAGTGTATTAATTGCATTTGTGTCTCGTGATATTACAGTATTGGCTGCAGTCCTAAATTCTGATTAAATTCATTTTAGTGTGGAAAGAGATTTTCTTATATAGAATAGGATCACTATTAAGAGTGTAATTTACTTTCTAATGAAACTATCATGTGACTGTTGTAGGTAAATATATAAAATATCATTTATTCACTTATATTTTTGTCAGTTGCTTGGTTTGGATTATTTGAACCCACAACTTCAGTTTCACAAATACATTGTTTTGTTGGATCCAGTCTACAATTTATAGTAGGAGAAGTTAGGAACGGTTATATAACTTTTTTAATGGTTGTAACTCAGTAGGCCTATTTATTTCAATCTTCAAGAGTTTTCCACAATTATCTGCCGTAAATTAAAGTTTTGAAATCTTAAACTTATCCCTAAACTAATTAATGTCAAGTACCAAGAGTGCTTTTGTGACAACATGAGTTGTAACAGTATCAGAAAACATGGACAGTTTATGAAGTCTTACCTCCCGCCACCCAATTTCATTTTAAGCATTCCATTTCAAAAAGTATTAAGGAAAAATATCATTTGAAAACCATTAAAACTTAGAAAACTGCACAACTATTGAACTGCACAAACTATAAGTAAAACAAATACATAAACATGGGCTAACAATAAAAAAAAGCATAGCAGCCAGTGTTATGCCAAATTTACACTGCATAGGTAGGTGGCACAGAAGCGCTTCTGAAGTAGCATTTAATGCTGCTCAGACGTGGCTTAAATGCATTTACACAGTTATTACAATTGTATACTTGATACCATGGGCGGAAGTGGGGCCGGTAAGGCAGAATTTAGTCTTTGAGCAGGCACAGAGCAGCCTTATCTCGGCTGTGTAAGGACAGCTTTACAATTGTCAGATTTTGGCTTATACGTTGTCCAATTTTTTACGTTTTTGTGAGATAATTTGAAGCAAATCGCCAGTAGTTACAAACCTCTCTATTTGCTCGACCATACTGTTACTAGTTATGTGTCTGTGCTTGTTTTTAACATTTAGGTGATAGTTTTGAGTAATTGTTACAAATTAAACGAGAATCTGATACAGATAATGCCATTGTCATTTTACATGCATTACCCCGATCAAATCAGAAAAAACTGATTTTTGTCTTGTAAATCATATTTTATATTCAGCTGCCAGCTCAGGAGGAAGGAAGTCATGTATGATGGTGATTTCCTTGCTGTGCTTTTCCAAGTGTTGTTGTTGTTACAACTGACCCCATGCTACAGCCATTCCTGGTCTTCCCTAATGCCCTGTGATAGTAAGTATGTTTTAATAGAGATTTCACTTATTGCATCATGTTAGCATAGCATTATCTGACAGAAAAATGAAAATGGATTTATTGCAATTGTTAAAGCCTTAGTGATTTCTGTGTATTATAATTGCTGACCTCACACCACTGAGGCTGGAATTACTTGATGTTTTTTTCCACATGCTATTGGGTGCTGAGAGTGGTTCTTATAGAGAGGGGAAAAGCCATTAAAAATCTATTAAAGCAGATCTTTTTACCCAGAGGGGAAAGCCTTCTCATTACTAAGCAGATTGGAAGGGATGACAAAGTGGCTCTATATTTCTATTTTATTTTCCTTTCTCCTTTTTTTTTTCCTCTCTGCATTTTTTATTTAGAAAAGGCCAGCTGAAAGGCAGCATGCCCACTGTGCCAATCAGTATTTCTACAGCTACAGGCTGCAGGTGGTTCCAGTGGCTGTCAGTCATGCGAAGCACTGACCCTTTCAAGTCTGGATTCCGGCAAGCGATTCACGATTCACGCAGAACAATTCCTCAAGGCCGTCTATGAAGCGCTCTTTAGTTGGTGTTTAAATAAATGCAACATTAATTAATGCAGAAGTTCATTAAAAAAAAGTTGTTCATTTGAAGTGCACAGTGCAGATGATGTTATTTATGAATGCGTGTTAATACGTGCTTTATGTTAATGGCTCATCATCTGACTGACACATCCGTGCAAATGTATCTCTAAAGCACTGTCTGAATTCATGTTTTCTGTTTTGATATTTTCGAACATTTAGCTTAATGCATTGTTTTTGGTTCTCCTTCGAGCTGATTACAACTTCGCTTGTGCTTCTCCCTTGGAGCTTGGAAGATGCCACGCTCATATTTACTGTTTACAGTGTTGACATTAAGAATAATGGATACTAATGGTGTCTCTATGAATTATTGTGAGAGTTAAATGAACTCTCCATTTTATTATATATTATGCAGTATTTAAAGTTTTGGGTCATTAAAAACCAGACGGCCCCCTCCCCCCACCCCAAGTTTGTCTTTTACCCCCTGCTAGTGTGCAGCGATGCCCTTGTTGCCACAGGCTACATTATATCTGTTCTTCAGAAAAGCATTATTACAATATTCTGAACTAATGCTTTGTTTTTGCTTCTGCATTCATATTCTGTTATGTTTTTTTATTGAAGGAGTTTACGCTAGTCTAAGGAACATGAGGTGGTACGACTTGTTTATATTTATATTTAAAACAAGTATGAATGATGTGAAGCTTGTTTCTGTGGTTTAATCCAGCTTTCATTTTCTTTTCTTGTTTTTTGATGTAGGTTACACTCATTTAACCCTTATGGTGTGCTGAAATTCCTTTACCTAATTTGGTGTTCCCGGTCAAAAATAACCAGCTTTTTAAATAATTGCTTGTAAATCTCTGATTTAAATCAAATCTTTAGTCTTTTTGTCAGCTTGTTTTCTTTCAATTAGAACAGGTTTTGGAGCTGCTTGGTCATAGGTCTCATTAATCTGAGCTTATGTACTTCAGTTTTTGAGTGAAAAAAAAAACATTATTTGGGGATGATTTCACTCAAAATCATTTTTCACTTAAAAACTGAGGCACATAATCAAGCAAGTAATAAAGTAAGGCCTACGGTCAAATACAAAACCTTTGCTAATTGAAAGAAAGCAGGTTGATAAAAAGATTGAATCCAGTATTTGGCAAGAATATACCAAAAAGAGAATTTGTAGGCTGCTCATTTTTGACTAGGAGCACCACCAGTACAAAAAGTTGGGGAAAAATACCCCAAAAGTCCAAAAATTATCAACAAAAAAAAGTTATACCCTGTATGAGCAAAGTCATTAAGATTTAGTTCAATGCAAGAGCATTAACTAGCATGTTCAGAAAAAATAAATCCTCCAGGTCAAAATGGCTGGAACACAACATGAGGGTTAACACTGATTTACCTCTTCAATGTGTATCGACCATCTCTAAGGGTCACCAAAGTTCACACATCTGCTGTTCCAAGGGCACGTTCTCTCCACCTGGAGGTTAACGGCATCAATCAAAGGTCAAGATTTTTATTCCTCTTAGCAGTGTGTATATGTGTGTTTCTGTGTTTTATACATCCATACACATGCATTCTTATAGTTACAGCAGAAATTGTGTCTAGCCATCGCAGATCTTATAGTTGCATTCAGTGAAACAGCCATCCACTTTAAATACACTTTTTCAGAGAGCAAGCAGCAAAGAGCAATCCTTTACAAAGGGAAAAAAACATGGAGGAAAGAAAGTGAAATAAATCATTCCTGTTATCCACTTTGATACTCATTCTCTTTTTTTTCTCAAATGTGATGTTAGATCTCCAATCTTTCTGCAAATGAGCCCTGGCTCTCTGTAATGGCTTTCTGCTTCTCATGGGAAGTGCGAGTCGTACGCTCGACCCAAAAGCTGCTGATTGAAGAGGAAAATGTAATACAGGTGTAAAGCAGACTTGATGGGGGTCTTATGCAAGGGTTATGAATTTTAACCATTTTCATCTACACACTTGTATGTACATACATATCGAATTGGATGTGAATGTGCTGGCTGGACTGTTTGCTGCTCCGCAGAGACTGGAGGGTTTCTGCTGGGCTGTCGCTAATTCCAGATGAGAGGATTGCTATTATGCTAAATTAATAGGAATTAAGGAGGATTGAGTTGGTTAAGCAAGCACTTGATTAAGCTTTACACAGTCCAGCAGCTTCATGAATGAAAGGCGATGCACACTGTGACTATACAGGACAATAGAACTTGGAGAGAGACCTTAAGATGCTTACTTTTTTTTTCTTTTTATGCATTGCAATTAAACATTGTGCAATAATGTTATTTATTCTTTAATTATTAAACTATTTATTCAATTATATATATATATATATATATATATATATATATAATTTTTTCTGATTTTAGATTATAATAGTTTAAAATAGTGATTTTTTTTTATTTATGCTATTATATTTTTGGAAAATTATTTTGCGCTCTACTCTGCTTTTCTCACTTGAGAATTATTGGCTGTAAAAAGTTAATATCAGTAATTATGCGAACAGTACATAAATCAAGTTTCTACATCTGTGCACAGTGTTTTTTTGTTTTGAATGCTCAGGCATGTAATGACATTTATGTGCATTATTTTTCAGAAATCCACCAAATTGAACTATTTATTGATAATCCCAATAATAAAGCTGAAAAAGACCTGAAAAATGAGTGTTACAGTTTTCAGTTAAGATGCAGATGCCCTTATGTTGTATAGAAATGGCAGTTTTTTTTAAATAGATAAAAAACAACACCAGTATGTGCACCCTTATTTTTGATGAATATGAGGCCTCTGGTTTCACATTTCTCTTAAAAAAATTTAAAGTTGTAACCACTCTAATTTTAAATCAATGGTGTGGCTCACTAGTGCCTGTGAGGACTTAAACCAGGGTAAATGCTTGACCTGGAAAGCCAAGTGTGTGTCTATCATGGTCCCTCTTCAGGGATAAAGTAATTGATGGGTGGAGTCTCGCGGCTGCTAATTTATTACCTATATGTAAATTTAATGATGTGATTGGAAGCGTGCAGACCTGAACCCTCAGGCAACGAGGTTTATACAACAGCCCTGTTTAGTTATTGTCCAACAAAGGGGGAATTCACTTAACACAACCTGCAGAGATTAGTGGGTAATTGTTGATATAATCGATAAGTCACCGGAGCATAAAATAAAAGGTGCTGTTGTGTGAGGGAGGGGATCTGAAATGGGTTTGCAGGGTCTTTTTGGCAAGTTACGGCAGCTATAGATTGCATATGTTCATTTCATATCAACGCACTAGCCGTGTGTCCCTTCATGCAAGCCTGCATTTTGAGTTGAAGCCTGATTTTTGGCATGTGAATGTACAGGAAAGAGAGTCTATGTATATGTTTGTGTGTGTGGGTGAGTGGGTGCAAACAGTGGGGCTGAGTCTGCTTGGATGAGCCTCATTGTTCCTGTGCGGCCTAGTGACAACGCTGGCGGGCAGATAGGGATGAAACCTGAGCAGGGTGACAGTGATAAATAGCCCTTTTAATAACAGCTGCCCCACTTGGCCAGCCACTCACAGCCTGTGTCCTCTGTGTATTTATTTCTATGTTTATTTATGCATCTATAGCAAGAAGGAAATCACAACCGTAGGGCTCCAATATGTCTTTGGGGGGGTGTTGGGGGGGGGGGGGGGTGTTGGAGAGGAACAGATCTGGATTTTTAGAGGGTGTTGTTCTCAACCCAATCAAATCGTTCATCTCTTTTCAGGTCTCCAATGACTTTGTGTTTCTGCATCAAGGCCCTTTGCAGATCCATGTTCTCGCATATTCAGCATGAGTATTGCCTGTTCTCTTCTTTGTGTTTCTACAGGATGACCTTTAAAATAGTGATGTTTCATTTATTTTACATCCAAGAGTCTGTCTGTCTGTCTGTCAATCTATCTATCTTTCTATCTATCTGTCTGTCTGTTCGTCTTTCTATATATCATCTGTCTGTCTGTCTGTCTGTCCGTCTTTCTAACTGTCTGTCCATCTATCTATCTATCTATCTATCTATCTATCTATCTATCTATCTGTCTGTCTGTCTGTCCGTCTTTCTGTACATCATCTATCTGTCTGTCTTTCTATATATTATCCATCTGTCTGTCTTTCTATCTGTCATCTGTCTATCTGTATGTCCATTCATCCATCCGTCCATCCATCATCTATCTATCTATCTATCTATCTATCTATCTATCTATCTATCTATCTATCCATCCGTCCATCCATCATCTATCTATCTATCTATCTATCTATCTGTCTGTCTGTCTGTCTATATATCATCTATCTATCTATCTATCTATCTATCTGTCTGTCTGTCTGTCTATATATCATCTATCTGTATGTCATTCCATTCATCCATCCGTCCATCCATCGTCTATCTATCTATCTGTCCATCTGTCCGTCCGTCATCCATCCATCCATTCATCATTCTATCCATTGTTCTATTATTCTATCACATACATTTCACAATATACCTCATTAGGGCTGTAGAAAACTTTTCAGTGAAATTGACTTTCTGCTTTGACACCATTTATATATCTTCCAACTTAGAGCACGCATGTGGCCTGAAGAAGTTCTCTGTTGTATTTAAAGACATGCTGCTTGCTTTTATGTTGATTTTAACCAAGCCATTAGACTGAGGGCAAGTTCTTTTGTCTGCCGAAATATGACCTGGGGCTTGAATAACTGAATAGTGAAAGTCACAGCAGTATATCAGAGGTGTCAGAGCGGGTTCCTTCAGGGCACTGTCTCCCCTGCTCTCATTCAAACCAATTCTCCTACCTTAATTGGCTCAATTAGTTAAGTATCCATGTACATTATCATCTATGCATTTTTCATGATCCGTTTTAACGTCATGGCAGCATAGAACAGGGCAACTTTCGGCTATTATTTAGCATTTGGTGAAATGTTAATGTCAGAGCTAGTAACTGATTGGGATAATTAAGTAATTATAGGCAGATGTTGGAACAAATGCCAAAACAGGCTTTGCCCTGCAGAAACTTTTCTCTGCGCTGATTTTGACACCCCTGTTGTGTGGGGATATCCTGAGGGTACCTGTAAAATAGTTATGCTCTACCCTTGTGATTATTCGGTTGGAGTCTTTGATATTGAACAAAAATGGTCTTTTATGTTATTGTGTGGAGAGGAAATGGGCTGTAAAGAGAGCGCGATCGGAATAGCAAATCACAGAACCTAATAGCCAAGGCCAGCGAACCACAGCTCTGGCCTGGAGTTAATGCCAAAACATACACATATTTTTTTCTTCACAAATTTTACTCCAGATGGATTTCTGGTAGAGCCAATATGTACTAGTATCACATCAAAATAAACTGATCAACAGTCTGCCGTGACTTCACATCAGGTGTATGCACTCAAAAAAATAAATTGTTGAATGAACATGATTTAATCGTAGCACCCATTATGCATCTAATCAAATCAAGTAAACTTGGACTGCTTCGAATATGTTATCTGAACACAATATACACTTGTAGATTAAACATGATTTTAATATGTCAATGTAACTTCTTTGCAACTAATTGAATCAAAATGTTTGTATTGTGTTAGTCTAATCAAATTTATTCTTATTCACTCAATGTCGGTAAAGCACTTCATTTTTACAAAATTCTGCCTTGTTACATCAACTAGCTAATGTCTTGTTCATGTATGGTAATGAATATCTATCTTGTTGTTTCAATTAGATTTGTTTTAGATGACAGCACTAAGCAGCAAGACATTACCAAAAGTTCATTAATCTACAAATAAAGCACAGAAAACATGCAAACAATTAAATTTTATTTTTTTCATTAAGCTTTAACATGCACCAATTAAGTTTAAACTGCTTTCCTCACTTTAAGTCTCCTATCCATTTGAGTGTTTGTGACAATGTATAACAAACATTTAGCCAACAAAATCTTGGATCTTGTAGGACTTTAACACCCTTTTGGTCTTAAAATTTCTTAAATTAAGCAATTTTAACATTACTCTTTTTTGGGAATTTGTAAGGTAAACCTTGGCCTGACAAAAAAAAAAAAAATTACATTTGAACAAACATGAAACAAACAATTGTGAGTAACAATTTTTTGAGCTGTAAAATAATAATAATAAAAAAAAGAGATAGTCTTATGTACACCAGTCTTGTTCAAGCTCACTTGCTCCAGTAGCTTGTTTGGAGGAACTGTGCCAAAAATAAGTTGTCCATATACATAAGGAACTCCAAGTGCATTTTGTTTGACTTTTCTGTCTTTAAGCTCACTTACTCCAAAAGATTGTTTTTGAGGAATTGTGCCTTGGATGACAACCTCTGTCCATTTAGATTTAGAAAGATCTTCTGCAAGACTTTAAAAGTTCATTTGAGCTCTGGTGGGTAGCTCAGGTTCAAACAGTATATCAGTCCAAATAACAGAGCACAAGCCTGTGCAATGCTACTCAAGTCACTGAGGACTTCCACACCTTCAATTAAGACACCGATGTCCTGTGTGTCATCATCAGGCAGCGCTCCCTCCTTCAGTATGATATAAACTCCCATCACAGTTTGCTCCATGGTACTTTGTGACTCAATGTCTGAATCCTGTGGGATGAAATACATGAAAGATCACAAACAAAAATTAGCACAACCATTTATTACAAGAGTTGCACACTTATACACTCACTGGTCACTTTATTAGGTACACCTGCAAAGTAAACTTCAATTCAATACAGGAACTCTGCTGTGAATTCCACATTTACAAGGTTATAATTTCTCAGTTTTTATGTTAAAACTGTCATAAAGGTGATAATTCAACTATGTTTATTATTGAGGTCACAGTGGGTGCTGGAGTGTTATTGCAGTGCATTATATTATAAGATTATAATTTATTTGGCCACCATATTTAAAATGAGTGAGGTGGCTAAAACATTATAACCATCTTACAATATAATGCACTGCAATAAAACAACTTCAAGCCGTTTATTTATTTTTCTTTACTTTTTTGTGGCATGCCTCTTCTGCCTTTCAGATCAATTTAAAACTTTTGTATGGATTTACACAGTTTTGTAAATTAGGCCCCAAGAGAGCTCAACCGATATGAATAAAAAATTAATTGGTTTAGTGCATCAAACAATTCACAGAAGAACTTTGTCATGGTGTACCATCAGTTTCCTATAAATGAACAATTTGTTCAGCTCAGTTATTTGAAAAAGTCATGTGTTCTAACATGTCACATTCTTGTTGTAGCAAATAGGGAAAAACATGGCCTAAGTACAGAATATATGGGTTTTTGAAATGGTATTTTCTCATCAACTCACCAAATATGCCTTCACTAGTTTTTCAGGGTCTTCATTCAAGTAGGTGCACAGAGACTTGATGACACGGGCTCTTCTGGTATGCATAGTGTCATCCTGTGGGGTGGGGACAAGATTAAAATCAAACTTCAGTGGCGGCACAGTGCAAAACTATATCTGTCTTTCCATCTGCATTGAGAATGACTATTAAAGCCATTTATCAATACAAACCTTGGCGATGGCAACCATGATCTGTGTGATTTTTTTTTTTTCCTGACTGCCCACCTTTTTTACTGAAGATCTCCATCAATCGTGGGGAGTACCAGTCAAGCTCAGTGAAGAAAGTAGAAAGCAGTAGTACAACAGAAATCCGCAAGAACTCCCTATAAATCTGAAAAACATTGACAATGCATTTGTTAACTCATCAAAACAGAAGAATGAAAATTAATAAAAGCTGATTTAACAATTTTTCTATCAGCAATGAGAGAGTTAAGAAGACATGATGTACCACAGCCATCTAAATATGGCCTACTCTGTTTTTTGACAAAGTATTAGAACTGATGTGAATTTTAAGTCCTGCTCATGTCTTATATGTGCATGGACAATTTGAACATGAACAAACAAACAATGATTGCTGCTTCCAAAACAATGTTTTAGTTTATAATGCAAGTAATTTGTACGTACAGCTTTCCTTTGCAACACGCTGCCACATACACGTCACTGAAAGAAAAAGAAAAGGAAAGTTCAGTAATCAAGGACAGTTAGTTATACATTACTGTATGTGATTGTTAAGAAAAACTATTTACCATGTAATAAAGGTGAGGTTCACACCAGAAAAGCATGGGGACAGCTTTATATTGTGATGTAGCCTATTTCTTTTTTTTTTTTTTTGTATGGAAAAAAAAGGAATATTTCCGCTGTGAAAAAAAAAATAAAAAATTCAAAAGTTAACTGCAATTTGTTAGGACACTTCAAATATTCGACATTTCGACTGCATCATAGATTTTACTTGACAATTACTGTATTCAATAAGCTGGGAAGCATTATGTGGCATTTTGGAACTCTAAGTTTGAAAAGAGAAATGTCTAGTTATAGAACGTTTAAAGTAATATTTTGCTGATACACGCACACGAAGGGCCAGGCCAACGTTAGTTAATTTAGCTAATAACAACAACATTCCCTCCGTTGGCACACTAAACAAAATCTCAACAAAAAAAACACTATGAAAACGTTAGCTAGACTGATAAGAGCGATGAGAAGTGCACATTGATTCAACATTAACTTACGGTGGCTCGGATATTACCGATAGGCCAAGTTACATAAATGTACCCCGGGTATATCGTAAAAACGGCACATTACGCTAGCTACATTAACTTAATACAAACAGAAAAAAACGGGTGCATTGTGTTCGACTGCATTCACTTTATCTCCCGTTTTCCCCTCCCGTTGTAGAGTTCAGGTTTAACGTACTTCAATGTGCTTCAAGTCTGGGAAAATAAACCTGCTGAGAAACATCGCCACAGTGTCTAATAACGTATTTTCTATAATCCCACGGTACTAATTACAAGCAGGTACATATCAAGTGCTTACCTTCAATTAAGGATGCAGAGCGATTAAACGCTGAAGTTCAAACCGCTCACAAAACTCCACTTCCGTCTGGACCAGCGCGTGTTCCCGAACTTCCCGCCGCAGTGCTGAGCATGCGCAATGACTCACCAGAGAGAGTTGTTGATATGAAGCACCTCAGTCTCATTGAATCAACAAGTGCTGATCTAATTCATTTGATTATTTCTTAATTTAGTTACAAATAACAAGAATGAATCATTTAACAGAAGTAAACTCATTATATTCTTATTAATCAGACATATTTGTATTTTGCAAATCAAGCAAGTGGCTAGTTGACTTTTTTGAGTGTGGGGAGCCCGTGAATGCTTTTGACAGCTGTCATAATTGGAGTGTGGCTGGCAGGCATTGCAAAGTGTAGATCGATAAGCAGCAAATTTTCCATTAAAGAAAGATTACGTGAACATTGCTGTAAATAGCCAGGAGCGGCTCCATCACTGATAGACTTAAATTGGTCAACATTTTGAGCTCTGGAGTGACACGTTAGGTACCAGTGTTGGGGAGTAAGCAATAAAAGTAGCAATGATTTTCAAAGTAGTGCATTGCTGTTTTTAATGTCAGAGATGAAGGAATAATCAAACGTCCCTAAATGGTCCTTTTTCTCTCTCTCTGTGTATTGTATTCATTTTACTGAATCAGTTCATTTAGATGCTTCATGTAAATGAACTTTCATGTAAATGAACTTTAAAAAAGATTTACTGTATTAAGTCCATGTACTTACTACTATGTTTTCAACTCAGTTATGTAATGTTTTGTTGTGTTTAGCATAAATCTACCTGTTTAAGATTAATACTGCCATGCTAACGGAGAAAATGCATTTATAAATGATAACGTTTGGCTCTAGATTTTGAATTATGTCACTGGATAGTTGTGTAGCAACTCTCTCATGTGTAGCATTGGAAATTCCGGTTTGTTTAGACCAGTGGTTCTCAACCTTTTGACCCGAAGGTCCCCCATTTTCCAACACAATTTTCAAAAGCCTCTGATACTGGCTAAAAATACGCCATCTAGTATTTCTGCTGTAATTATGACACTGCTGCATGTTTTAAATTTTTTTATTAACAGTAACTGAGTGATGATGTATTGAATTAAAAATGGATTGTTTTGTGATTCTATAAGATTCAATAAAAATAATAGTTATTTGGGGGGGGGGGGGTGGATATGATTTCAATTTAAATCTTGATTTGTGTGTGTGTGTGTAAGTATTTGAAAGAAGTTTTAATTAATTTATCCAATTTTAATATCATTTAATGACACCCCCCTGGTGGAGAACCACTGATTTAGACTGTTCAGTCTAGAGTGCCTGGTCTGTTATGTTTGTGATTCTGTTGTGTAAATTGGAATGTTTTGTTATATTATACATTTACCTGTTTAAGTTTGTACTTTCACCCTAATTAAGGAAAATACATCTCTAGTTAGTAAAATTTGGACTAAATTGTACATTTTATCCTTGTATAGTATACAAAGCCCCTTAAATAACTCTGTTGTAGTAAGCTTGATATTTGAAGCTTGTAGCACAGCTAAAATTATGATTAGCTTGACAAGCTACAGTTTCAGAGTTGCTTCCCCAACACTGCTGGGTAGAGCAACACTGTCTCTTTAAGATCAGTCCCTGCTCTCTCTATATATATCTACATGTAAAGCCATGTACGTGTGTATCTAGACATGTATTAATGTGCATTTATGTTTACCATGAACCACCTAGGGATAACCATAATGAGACAGTGTAGTTTCATCTGGCTAGCAGTCCGAAATGCCAGAGTGCTCATCATAAACACATCATTACACATAGATTTACAGGCCACCAAGGAGCACAAATCTACAGTTAATTGGCAGAGAACTGTGAGAGATGATTAAGAAATAAAGAACGCTGGGAGCTGAAAAAAAAGACACAAGAAGCAAAAATCAACAGTGGCTGCAGGACAATCAATCAAATCTGTCAAAGCGCTACCACATGGTTTAATTTATTGGAATTGTTCTTAGGAAATGGGTACTTGTAATGTAGCTAAGATCACTTTAAAATACCTCGCAGTTGATATTGAAACCAATCTTGGGCTGTGTCCTTTGATCTGTGACTCTGCCCTTTGTTGTCGTTGCCAGTTTTAAGCTTTTTTAAAATGAGTAGGTGAAATATCTCGGCCGGTGGTAAAACGTTTTTAGGTAGCAGTCTCTCCCTAGCCGGTGGAAATTATGCACAAATTAAGTATTAGCAAGAAGTGACAAGGTGTCATGGGATTGACAGTTATGATTGAGGTCAAATGCATTATTGTTTTAGGCAGAGAAATTCAGTACTGTGAGTCGGGGGTCAAATGCAACATTGACAGCAGTTGATTAGGCTTTTGGAATAAATTTCTGAATGCATCAGTCGTGTGGAAGCTGACAGTGTGCTCACTAGATGATTATCATGATGGTGTATTGCTTAAGCACAGGTCAGGTGTGTGTGTGTGTGTGTGTGTGTGTGTGTGTGTGTGTGTGTGTGTGTGTGCTGCTGCAGTGTTTAAATACGAGTCAGACCCGTGTGGTCTGTAAAATGGCCCACTCTAACTCGCTTTCTCTCTCTCTCTTCTCACACACACACAGGCTCTAGCAGACCTCTAAATCATGTTTCCTAATTCCCTGAGCCACATCTCAATCATTTTCCCTGCTAATTTGAGAGTCACCCTCATTTCTTTTTAAACGATTCATTTTCAGCACATTTGTACAGTAAATGGCCCCGATGTGTTCTACAATTTAGTCAATTACTGTTTCAGCCACTGGGGCTCCAGGGAGGCCGAGCACACATGGCCTGAAGGTACCATCTCAATAATTGTTTCAGGAAAGTTGGGAATGGATCGGTAACGCTGTGTTCTACTTATTGAAATGTCAATTGGCGCCAGGACTTCACACTTACCATTCTCTATTTATACATTTCTATGTTCCATTAAAAATGTATAGATCTCCTTTCCTCTTTATGTGTCTGACCTGAAGCAAGGAGAGTGCAACAGATATTTGGCTTGTTGTTCACACTTGCTTTTCGGCTGGTGATTTAAACCTGATATTTTCACTCTGTACTCATATTGAAGTGTAAGGAGTGTTCTTTTGCGTGGTATCACAGGCTAATTGATCGTAATTAACATTATATGATGTTGTCTTTTTCTGTTTCTGCTGTTGAATTTGTCATCTGCAGGAATTGCTGTGTTGTGCTTCAGTTGAAGTGAAATGCTTCAGTGAAGTGTGCAAACAGTACTTGACTGTTTGATGGCTCTCATGAGGTAATTCTTGATTAACTGCATATACTTTACAATAAGGTTCAGTTTGTTCATGTTTACTTAATGCAGTTGGTATCATTAAGTATTAATTAACAGCCATATTTCTCAGCATTTATTAATCTAGATTAAAGGAATAGTTCTCTCAAAAAATGACAATTTGTTAAATATTTTCTCACCTTCAAGCCATCTAAGATGTAGATGAGTTTGTTTCTTCATTGAAACAAATTTGGAGAAATTTAGCATTATATCACTTGCTCACCAATGGATCCTTTGCAGTGAATGGGTGCCGTCAGAATGACAGTCCAAACAGCTGATAAATACATCATAATAATCCACAAGTAATCCACATGAGTCTAGTCCATCAATTAATGTCTTGTGAGGCGAAAATCTTATAAACTGTGTTCATAAGAAAAAAAAAATCCATCATTAAGGTGTTTGAATGTAAACTGTTACATCTGACCAAAATATAAGTCTGTAATAACACTTCCTCCAGTGAACAAAAGTTCATTCCCTGTTGTCCTCTCACATCAAAATCTCCTGACATTTGTTTAGAGCTGTTTTCATATGTAAACAGTGATTGATCTGTGCATATGTGATTTTCTCCTGATTCAGACAAGATGACTTTTTTCATTGGAAAAAGCAATATTATGGATAGAGGATTTGAGCAAAAAGCAACAGTTTGAAGTTAAAATGTCTTAAAGATGATTTTATTACAAATTGCATGCAGCCTTTCGCATTACAAGGTTATTGTGATGTTTTTATCAGCTGTTTGGACTTTTATTTTTTGGACTCTTTTGAGTGATGGCACCCATTCACTGTAGAGGATCCATTAGTGAGCAAGTAAAATAATACTAAATTTCTCCAAATCTGCTTCAAAATTATCCACACCTTGGCTGGCCTGAGAATAAGTAAACTTTTAGCAAATTTTTACTTTTTGGGTGAACTATTTCTTTAATTTTAATTTGTAAATAAATGATTGCCCATTGTTCATCTATGTTCATACACTCTAAAAAATGCTGGGTTAAATACAACTCAGTGTTGGGTAAAATATGGACAGAACCAGAGATTGGGTTGTTTTGACCCAGCAGTTGGGTTACTATCCAGAAGGTTGGGTTAAACATTTAACCCAACCGCTGGGTCAAAACAACCCAATTGCTGGTTCTGTCCATATTTAACCCAGCATTTTGTAGAGTGTAATAAAATAATGTTAATTTATAAAACTTCAAATGATAAAATGCACATATATTAAGTAACATTAACCAAAATAATAAATGCTGTAACAGTATTGTTCAATATTTGATGCATGCTACATGCTACCCATGTATTTTAGGTTTGTAATCTTTTTTAATTAATGATCCTTATATATATTTGATGTTATTTTCTGCTCCACTGTCTTCCTATTTCATATTTTCCATCAGAGCATAATTTAGCATTCATATTATAACTCAGGGACTCTCACTCTCCCTACATGTAATTTTTCAAAGGGCCATAAAATTTGCAGAACTTCTCCTGAGGTCCTCTTTAATTACAAATTAATTAAACCAGAATCAATTAAAAAATCAGATCCCCTTAAATGAGGTCTTAATGGGTGTTAATGAGGGGGAGAATGTGTAACTGGACCAAACAATGTGACCTGCAGACCCCAATTAACAAGCTAATTTTTTACCATTTATCTTCTGTTTGGACAAACATCATTAAATTTAGATTTCATAATGGCAGCTCGGAGATCTACTTGCTCTGTGTTGCTTTGGAGGTCAACCTACTCTTGGCTATAAGGTCTTATTGAAATTGATCTAGCTAGTCTGCGATATGCGACATGCTCTGATCTGATCAGAATTTTGTTCCCATATATATGCCTATCGCAGAAGGACCTATATCAAATTACCCTTTTGTTTACACCTTTTGCACTTTCAGAAGGTTGCCCTTAATCTAAAATGCAACGTCTTTTGTTCCTTCTCTCTTAATGCTGGCCTATTAAACAAGCCTGTTTATTAGATGCTAAGGCTGGTGTGGCATTAAGCAGTCAGTCTATCAGTATGTATTAAGTTGTCACTATGAGGGGATGGAGGGGGGACGCAGTGAGCCTGAGCCGGTCCAGTCTGCTGAGATGGGCCCAGGCCTATTAACTCCTATTGACAGTGACACACATGTGGCCTCCTCAATGAGTGGTTCCTTATTGATTTTTCTCTCTAGCTCTTTTCACTTCCCCTTTCATGCTGCTGAGAGGGAGATCTTTATCTTGACTGATTGGTGATGTGAATTGTCTCACACATACACATGAGCCGGCCAGGAGTTTTTGCATATAGGTCTATTTATATATCATTAATGTTTTATTAATACAATAAGGCCAATTGACAGCATGTTTTCTATTTTTTTTTATGTTGTTGTCGAACTCACGCATCAGATGAGGCTCGTCACTATTCTCCCGATCCGTAATCTGTCCTGCCTCTGTTGCTAAAATGAACTCTGACAGCAGATATCGACTTAATATCAGGGCAGGCCACAGGGAGAAAAAAATGATTATCCTCTGGTAAAATCAGCTATCGATGGGAAAGCAAATAGCTTCCACCTCACACCTTGAAGAGATTTATTGATATGTTATTTGATACATAGTTACTCAGTATCTGACACACATAGGGGAGGGATGGGAGCAAGGTGGCATGTTGTGTTTGTTATTGGCGGTCTGTGGTCATGTAATATGTCACACTCTCTTATTTTTCACTTAGCTGTGTAGGAGGGATTTTCTTTGCATCTGACTTTGTTGTTCTGCCTGAGTATGTAGTCTGCAAGAGCTAGATGAAATTGCTTTTTAGTATTTCCAACTCCACAAAGGCTATGGTTCTGTCTAAAAGTTAATCGTAGCAAAAAGGCTTATAATTACATTATATTTCCTTCCTTCTCTTGGAGCCTGAGCAGTTTCTGTAAAGTGACCTTTATGCCTGCATCCAGCATTTAGAACAGATAAAGAATTGGCCATTTTTTATAGTTGATTTCTTAATACTATATGGTTTTTGTACATGCAGTATAGTTACCATCTATCTCTTATAGACTGTATATTGTAAACATGGCAAATACAGTTGCATGTGTTTGTAAAAAATAATGAAAATTGCCACAGCAATTTAGCATTTTTTTCAATGATGGTTATCTTGATAGTTTCACCAGTTTTTAAGCAATAAAAATAGATCACTCAAACTATGATACAAGCTTTGTTATTGTAAATAATTTTATTTAAATTCATGCATTTTTTATTTATTAATTTTATTTATACTCTTATTATATATTTCAGTAATTTTATTATTGTTCTATTTATGTCTGCATGCATTATACATATCTTTTACAGTACGTACACTACTGTTATCCATGAGAACCTGGATGCAGACTGAAAGTGAAATGCTTATCATATTCTGTTTCTGATTTCAAAGCTTGAGTGCATTTCTAATATTGATTTTTAGCTTGAGGGATGAGTGCATTTCCTGACATGCACAGATTTAGTTTGGTCAGATCATCCTTCTCTATTATCAAAATGCTACAGTGTCACCAGCCTAATAACTTTGTGTCATGTTTGGCCCTGTCATCTGAATCTTGGCACTTTATTCCGATTAAAATTATTGATTACCCTTTTTACCATGAACAATATCAGAGCAATCTTAAGACATGTCGGACCGGGTGTCTATTAATGAAAAATTAACCTTGAGGGATTTCTGCTTGCTGCTTAATGTCGTAGATCTGCAACCATAGCTCACTATTGCACTGTGGTCTTTTTATGACAGCATAATTGGAGATGAGCAGAAACACCTGACTACCCTGCATTCAGGAAAAGTCAATACTGCAAGCCAAACAACTTCTTACTCAATTGAACTCTACAGAAAATCCATACAGCACAGCTCTATCCCTTTATGGCAGTGAGAAATAACCCTGTCTCATTTAAAGCTGCAATGGTTGCTCTCCATGCAGTGATTCATGCGATTTTATTTTTTAACATATGATGCAGTTTTATATGAAGATATTGGTACTAAAATTTATGAAAGGACGTATTAATGTATAATGTATAACAGTATTATTATACATGTATTATTATTATGCAGTTCGTATATAAATTTAAAGGGATAGTCCACCAAAAAATTAAAATTGTGTCATGATTTACTCACCCTCATGTTGTTTCAAAGCTGTCTTTCTTTCTTCTAAAAAGAAGATATTTTGAAGCTTGTTGGCAATCAAACAGTTTCCGTTCCCATTGACTTCCACTGTATGGAAAACAACATCTTCATGTTTCTTTTGTGTTCTGCAGAAGAAAGAAATGCAAACAGGTTTGGAACAACATGAGGATGAGTAAACATGGATGAATTGTAATTTTTTAATGGATTACTGCTATAATATTAGTATATGTGTATAATAATGCATGTATAATAATGCTATTTAAATATTATTATAAGATCGTAACAGTTTTCTTTGCCTGTGCGTGAGTTTGTTTCTGTATTCATACGTTCCTCAAGAGAGTGGCATACCTGAGTAGGTCAGACCTTGACATGGAGCCAGCTGTACTGTATTTTCTCTGACGCTGGCTGAGCTCACCCCGTTGCCATTTGACTGGGCTATAATTTGTTTTTGTACCCCAGTGCTTGTGCTCAACACTGCCTGCGATGTAAAACACAAAGCACTCTGAGGGCAGTGCTTGCATGCAGTTATTTGTATCAGAATAGGGCATCTGGGATATGGCCCTATATTGCCTTTTTGGAATATAATTCAACCCACCAGTCTATTGGGCTTTAAACCTGCATTTTTCCTGGCCATGTCATTACAAGGCCATAACAAGCGTGCATTTTTTTTCTTTTATTTTGACACACTCACACACCTAGTATTTGCGCACCACCTGCTCGAGACAAAGATATTTTGAAGCTTGACACTTCTATTGTTGGTGATGTGGCTGTTTAATCACTTTCTTACTCTGTAATTAAAGCCCAAGAGAAGCTGTGAAAAGGGAAAGGGAAAGAAGCATTTAGACTTAGCCAACATTATGGCCTTGCTGTAATTGAAACTGCGGATGTTCCTCCGTGCTTATTGTCTTTGGAGTACTCCGTAAAAGTAGCTCGTGCTGAATACTTTATATAAGCAAAGCCCAACCGTAGATTCAGGGCCGTGCTCTGACCCGAGCGTGGTGGCTGATTTGATACCCGAGGCCAAATGGTATCATACCCTGATAGTGAGCTGATCTGCCTCTCTCTCTCTCTCTTTCTCTGAGCCGTTCAGAGTGCAGTAAAGGGTCTTTTAGAGTGGACCATGAATAGTGCATGGCCAAGCTTTCATTACAGGCCAGACTAGATTGTAAATAAGATACAGGAAGACCGGGATAGTGGAGCGCAGTTGCAGGGGTCAGGCGAGCCTGGGTAGGTAGGAGCTGTCAGTCAAATCTGCATTGCACACATCCATTCATTCCCCAAGGTTACCAGGTAAACACGGCGGCATGGGGCATTTTCTTCAGGTTTCATAAGAAGATGGCTCTATTTAACCAGGAAAGTGGGATGAAAAAATTTGTAAAAATTGCATCCGTGTCCTCTGACTCCTAGTTATTATACATTCCTTTGAATAACTCAGTCGATACAGAAAGTAAAGTGCTCTCACATGCCATATGATGGTGGAAAAACGGTGAAAATACACAAAAGAGTGGTATACCAGCAAAATTACCACGAAAGAGTGTCAGCAGGCCACCGTAGAAACGCAGAATCGCTTAACAGCGTAGTTGCTCAAAGGCTGTATCGGTTTGGCTCAGGAAAAACATCTTGTGCTGACAGAAGTCTAATTACCTTTGTGCTAGCATACATGGAAGTGGGTAATCACTATAAACTGTCAGACACCATAAGGCTCCTTACGCTTCAAAATTAATATCTCTTTCCTCAATTAATTAAGAAATGAAAGTGTTGTTTAACAGGTATTGATTGTGGCTCATAGGAAATGTAACCCATCAGTGCTAAAAGGCCCTTGACTAGAAGTTCAAAAGATAATGCAGCGAGTCCAGTGGAGGTGGAGGTAAACCTAACCTCACACTGACAGCTTTCATCACTGATAGTCTTCCTGCCATCTGCTCAATAGATTAAGGTGAAAAGATCTGACGGGGGTCTCATACATAACCACTTTAAAGAGATAGTTCATCCAAAAATGAATCTTTTGTTATTGTTTAACATCATGATGTTTCAAACCTCTAGGACCTTCTTTTTTTTCATTGAATGTGAATGAAGAAAAGAGTATCATAAAGTTTTCTGTGTGACTTGAAGTCTTTTAAAGCCATATGAAAGTTTTTTGTGAGAAACAGAGCAAAATTTAAAGAGATAGTTCACCCAAAAATGAAAATTCTGTCATTAATTACTCACCCTCATGTCATTTCAAACCCATAAGACCTTCGGTTCATCTTCAGAACACAAATTAAGATATTTTTGATGAAATCCAAGAGCTTTTTGACCCTCCATAGACAACAAGGGTCCTGCCAGTTCAAGGTACAGAAAGGTACCAAGAAAATTGAAAAAATAGTCCATGTGACATTAGTGGTTCAACCATAATTTTATGAAGCTACGAGAATACTTTTTGTGCGCAAAAAAACTAAACTAATAACTTTATTCAACAATTCTTCTCCCCTGAGTCACCCTCTGCCTGCATTATGGAGAATACCATGACAAATGCACATGCTTTCCTCTGAACATAAACAAGGCGCAGCGCCTGTGTGTTCTACGTCAGCAGCACCATACGCATGCGATATTTACGTGCAGATCAAAGAATGCGCATGCGCTGTGGAACTCTCCATAATGGCGCTATAGGGTGACGCGGAGGGGAAGAATTATTGAATAAAGTCGTCAATTTATTTTTTTGCGCACAAAAAGTATTCTCGTAGCTTCATAAAATTACGGTTGAACCACTGATTTCACTTGGACTATTTTGTCAATGTTCTTGGTACCTTTCTGGACCTTGACTCTGGTAGGACCCTTGTTGACACTTTTATGGTGCTTTTTTGTTCATAATTGGACAGCTACAGTTCTCATTCACTTTGATGTTATGGAAAGAGTGGACAGTGTAATTGAAATGACAGAATTTTCATTTTTGTTTGAACAGTTCTTTTAAGCACAGTTGTCTGGAGAAGTGCCAACTTTGAATACAGCTGGAGATCTGGGACTTTACTGATGTGTCAATAAGTTGTTTTTTTTTAAAGAGGAATATAGTTTCAGTGAGACATGATGTCTTGTCTGGTGTGTTCCACTCTCCAGTCTGTGTTAAATGTTAAATGAACATCATGGATTCTGTAAGTGTCTGTGTAGTGTTTCTCTCCTCTGTATGTCACTCTTTGTACTCTATCAGACATTTGATCTGAGAGTCCGAATGAGCCAGCATTATAATTTAATCATCAGCTCCTCTCTTTTAATTGGCGAGTAATCCGATGCACTCTGGGTTCTTGTAAGAGTACACTGAGTGAGGCCCGTCTGCTAACAAACTGATGGGCCCATGTTGCCCTCTGAATAGACCAGTGAGGCTTGCCCATAGACCCAAGCTGGCCCACCTAACACCCGACCGGTGCTTATCTGAACATCTCTGAACCGTGATGCTTACTTACTGCTGAAGCACCTTTATTTACTGCCTTATTTACTGCTTCTCACTCACATTCCTTCCCTTAACCTGTCTGCCACAATAATTCTTTGCCCTATTATGTCATATATAACATTGCCAGTCAAAAGTTTGGACACACCTACATTTTTGATGATTGTTAGAATAACTGATCAAATTACAAAATAACACAAAAGTGTGTGCATTATGTAGTCACCACAAATGTTAATCAATACTATATACATCCCTGTTATTTGAGTATTATTTATATACTTTTAAAGAATTTGTTAATATTAGAAAATTGGAAATTATTTTAATTTTAGTAATTTTGTTGTTTTATTTTTATAATTTCAAGCATTGAATCAAAAATTCAAGGTAAAAACCTTTAATGAAAAAAAAAACTACTAAACTTTAAATCTAATCAAAAATTCAAGTCAAGTGTGTCCAAACTTTAACCCATATAATACTGGTATGTATATTGTATCCATTACTGGTAAAGACAGACTAGAGTTCACTGTTAACAACAATGTATTGTTGGATGTACTTATTCGTTTGAGTACATTTTCACAACCACAGACAGGTGCTGCAGTTGCACACATATGGTTATGCGGAAAGCATTAGTTGTACAGTATGAGAGCAGCTTATAGGAGCAGAGTCAGCTCTGTGAGGTTGCAGTGGCCAGTGATGGTCATCGTACCCCGGTGACTTGTGGTCCACTGGGGAAGAGAGATCCAGCAGAAGGTGGGTGATGAATGACTGTGTTCAGTGGGGGGATTGTAATTATCATTCTCTAATTGTTAGGTGAGCACAAAAGGCACATTTTGTAATTGAACTGTTTAACTGTTGGTATTGAGCTAACAGAGAGCTATTTTGTCCCTAGAATGACCTTTGTACCTTACTGTGTTTCTCCCTCCCTCTGACTCGGTCTATTGTTTCTCCCATTTTATTGCTGTTTGCGCTGTCCATGGTGCTGACGTAGTTCACATTTACCTTTTTCAAGGCAAGGAGAACCCCTTAATAGAGTGAGTCAGGATCTCTGACCATTGGCTGCATTCATTTGATCAAAATACAGTAAAAAAAAACAGTGAATGTTTTGAAATATGGCAATTTAAAATAAATACAAAGTTCTGTCACAAAACTTGGCACAGGCCGCCAATAGTTTCTAATTCACTCTGGTATAACCACATCATTCACATGGCACAGTTGATTGTTTTTTTTTTTTACATCAGCAGCCAATGAGCTTGCTTTTCAACATTAAAATACTTGGCTAGTGCTTGCTGTAGCAGTTACAGCGCTTCAAAAACCCTTCACCTTCCCCAGCTCCACCTGTATAGATCTGCTATGGGGTTTTTCATGTATGTTATATGTAGAGCAGCAGTTTTTCCTACATGCTCACAGCAGCATGTCTGTGGATGTATTGGCAGTAGTAAGTCTTCCTCTGCAGCCTCTTCCTCAAGACCAAACACATATACATTGCCATGTATATTACCATGCTAAACTTTCTGAGAGTTCAAGTAATTCAACTGCTCAGTCCTTTTTACAAAACCCGTCTTGGTTTTTGTGGGAGTCCAGGCAACAGGTATACA
>JAFVLL020030060.1:0-29910 GCA_021397915.2 Tor tambroides
GGAGAGGAGCAGAGAGGAGAGGACAGCCTCTCTTAGAGAGAACAAAGAGCGTGAGGAACAGATGTTCTCAAGACTCAGCAGTCAGGCTGTACCCAGAGTCCTCCACCCGTTTAAGTGTTACTGTTTGCTATACAGTGCCCTTAGTAAACACAGACTCCGGTTTTTAACAAGTTGGGACCTGCAGCGTTTTTTCTCCTCCTTACACTGCCTGTAGCCTCCAGTAACAAGCTGCCAGTGTTTAACGCCGCTCCCTTGCTGGCTGCTGTTAATTCAAAGGTATGCTGGAGTTTAACTGTACGAGTCCTCGAGTCTTAGAGAGACGGGCACAGATGTTTCTTCGGTTAAAGAAAGCTGCGAGTCGTTCATTAGTTTTGTTTTTTATTCTAGCCGAGAGTGCTTACATCTAAACGCAGATTGAAGAGCAGTAGTTGTGGATAAAACGTGAAATAAAGACCAACCATTACAGAGCCTGATGCTGCTCTCAGTATAACAATACTTTTTTTGATTGAATACCCTTGTTTTTAAAAAACAAGTTTTACTGATCCCTTGTCACAAGCTACATATACAAACGAAAACTAATATAATGCAGTTAAATCATTTAGCACTTCGTAATGCACTTTCTAGGGCTTGGAGGGATAAAACGAAAAATGAGAAAAATAAAATACTTTGGTTATGTTAAAATATTTAGACTATACTCTGACTATGGATATTTAGTGTCTACAATTTTGTTCACATTAATTGCATAATATACTACTTGGTTGTTGAATTGATCACATATAATTGCATTTTTTTTTTTTTTTTTGCATATAACACATTAATATTAGCTGAGAAAAGCCTTCATATGACATTAATTTATAACATTATGAAATGTCTCTGGCTTCTGGTTCCTTAATAAGAATAAAGTTTTTTTTAGGAGTTTTAAATGACTTTTTAGAAATGACAAATGCCATGCAATAATTGGCTTTAGCTAATATATATATATATATATATATATATATATATATATTAAATACTACTGTCAAAGTACCTAATGTGTATCTTGAACTACACACAACAATTTAAGTCTTACAGTTAGGTGTAAGCTATATGTGTTTAATTCAATAAAAAGAACTGATTCAATAGAGTCATTTGTTTGGAAAGTAGACTACACTAGTTTAACTGTATGTTTTTTTTTTTTAAATTCGTTAAAAAATGGTTCATACAATTAATTTGCACATGAAATCAAACTACACTGCTTGCACTGTATATTTTTGATTCACTACAATGGCTTCTTCGTTTGCTCAGGAAACAGACTATACTGGTTAAAATGTATGTTTTTCATTTGTTAAAAAATTATCATAAAATCAGTTTGTTTGGGAATCAGACTACACTGGCCGCACTAGGTAGCTCAATTAAAATGTTAAATTGACAGCCTTAGTTTAGTCCTTTATAGGAGAGAAAAAAACAGACTACAACTACAGAATCTAAACAGGTTTTGCACTGTTGCATATAAGATCAATGTCCTTGTCAGAGTTGAAACAGGATTGATAATCAGGCTTTCCTCTGAGATACAACCTGGTGCCATCTGGCCGAAGCCTGAGACTCACCCCGAACATTTGCCGGAGGTCTGGGTCACGGAAGCGGAAGGGAATGTTGGAGACGTGTAACCGTTTGGGCTGCTGCTTCTCTGAAGAGTCTGAGGGCTGGAGCTGAAGCTGCTGAGAGCCGTCTGTCTGCGCCACATCGTCCACTTGCTGAAAGACACACAAGCACAGCCCTGTTAGTTCCTACCTCAAATGCCGTCACGACCTGGAAAAAGTGCAGCGGGCAACGGTTACGGTTTGAGGGGGTGGGTGAGCAGGGGGAGATCAGGGCATGCTGGTGGCATATTACAAATTCCCTCTACTCTGCCAACATTTGTATGTGGCGGTGAAGATTAAAGAAACTGTCAGGAAGTGAGGATACAGATTTAAGGAAAAAAAAAAAACCTGTGACATGGGGAGACCAGAGAATGCATTTACTGAGCAGCCGCCTATAAAGACCTGAGGGAGAATGGGAGAGGGAGAGAGAAAGTAAGCGTAAAGATGGTGGGCTCATCTGTCCATCATGTGGAGGAAATGGTAGTGACACAGCTGTGCTCAAGGATGGACTGCTGTCCGTGACACACATTCATCTTTCACCTCACAAGCCCTGATGCTACAGCCTTCATCCCATTCTCACTATTTCTCTCGCTGTTCTCTGAGCTTCATAAGACCTCATCTCACCAGACTCCGACCAGACGCCCTGTCACGCATGGTGTGCAAAAACCACACTTCATGCAGTGGCATCTCTACTAGAAATCAACCAAGATATATTTATTTATTTTTTTACAGCCAGTATTAATTATTAAACATTATTGTAAGTATCCAAGATGAGAACAATTTTTTAGCTGTTTTAATTTTTTGCTTTTTTTGATAATAAAAAAACTATCTACACATTACTATAACATTCCATACACCGTAACAAGAAAAAAACTAAATAAGCATTGTTGATTTAATATAAAAATATCATATTAATATTTAAGTTACAAATAATTTAAATAAATAAATATATTACAGTATTATTATGATACAATAATATTTACATTATATAAAATACACATATTCATAATATTATGATTATATTATTATTTATTTTTCATTTATAATAACGCTTTTTTGTTTGGCATTTTCTGAGCAGAATTTGGAAGAAAATCTGTGGTGCGGATTGTACATACTACACTGAACATACTCAGAGCTGGAAAATTACCAAAATGTGATAAAATATTTAATAAACAAACACATATTTAAGTAGAAAAGTGTGAATAATATCAGTGAACATATCTGTTTATCTACACCTATGTACATTCAATCATATCAAATATTATAAAACAATACAGAAAGAAATAATAAATCAATATCTATAAAGAAAAATATTATCTAACAAAATGCTCTTGAGGGAGGATCAGGTTAGTGCATAACTGAATTAATAATTAATCCAGATGTGATTCAATGGCTGGCAGATGCAGAAGACTCCTCTGCGTTTAAGAGTTTGTCTTGTTTTTCACCTATTGTGTGCAGACATGTTCAGTGAAGGAAAAAGCATGGTGAGCGCAGCACCAGAGCGGCAGCCCTTCATGTACATAATGAATTAGAAGAACATGGGAGCACAGATGAAGAGATGATGTCAGCTAAACTTAGCAGGATCAATGAGAAAGAAGTGCTGAAGGCAGCTACATTTGGCTGGGCCCATAGACAGCTGTATACTAGAGCAGACTCACGCTGTAGAGAGAGAAAGAGAGATCCAGAAAGAAAGAAAAAAATTTGCTAGGGTGTCTTGTGGGTTGCTAGGTGCTTACTTTCTAGCCTAAAACAGTACAATCCACAGTTTCTATGATATTCTCATAGTTACAAATGGCTTCAGTGTAACACTATGGGGTATTTTTGCCTGTTACCATCTGTAAGGTGAAAATTTATCTGTAAAATGTCAAGCGCATTAAAAGTAAAGCAAAAGTAAAGTTGCATGATTTGAGGCATCATTCAGGTCCACAGTACAAACAGTGAAGAACAAGTTAATAATAAAATGTTGTAAATATTGTATGAACAATAGTAGTAGACTTAAATACTTAAAAAGGACTGGAAGTCAATGGAGTATAAACAGCCTGAAAGCTGACACGCTAGATACAGTGAAATGGTTAAATTTTTGGATCTTATTAAGCTTTCAAAAGTCAGAAAGGCCCAAAACAGGCTGAAAGAATAGGCTTAAACTTTTCACGCATAAAAAATGAGCACTAATGTGAATTCTGAAGATTAAAAACTCACACATGCTTTCTGAGCATCCCTATTGAACTGATTTTTCAATCATTTTTGATAGTATTGAGATTTATCCATACATTCAAAGCGTGTTTTCTTGCATTTCATGTACATAGTTAATTATAATAAGTGGGCTGGACAAATTCTCCCTCATTAGGCACAAAACACACAAGAGATATGAATCACAGAAGACGGCAATATATCATGTATTAGGTAATGAAGATATAATGAGATATCTATCACTCCATCCCATTTCGCTCGCACCCTGACAGAGAAAAATAGAGGAAAAAGGTGAAGTAAATGCAATTATGTAGACACAGCTAAGAACATAATACCAACTCAAATGCAAAAGATTTGGACCTGGAAGGCGTTCATTTTTTCACTCATTACAGAGAGAAGGTGAAAAATGGCATGATAAAATATCAGCTGAAATGAGATTTTAAAGTTTAACTCGCTGAACAAAACCATTATTGCAGAAGACATATGTCTTTACAGGGGAAATTACACCAGTAACATGACAGAAGCGACTTTACATTTCTATGGGTCTCAAAGATGTATCTTTTTTTTTGGAATTAACATAAAGATATAATAAACCATGCAGACAAGCATCTTCTGTGCTTATCTAATATTTATTCAAGCAACCTTACTGAAAGAAATGTGTTCATTTTACAGCAGTACAGTACAGCTACAGCATGAGGAGCTCTACCAAAGGTAATTTTTAGGGGAAACAAACATAAACCCAAGAGTAAAAATATTGATGCTGTTTAGAAAAATGTCTCAGAGTTTATTTAGGCCAATGTTGTTTTGGAACCCATAGACTTGCACTGTATGGACAAAAACAACTAAAATATTGTTTAAAATGTGTGCTTTAAAGAACAAAGAAAGTCATACAGGTCTGAAATGCATTATTGATAACAGAATACACGGTCAGTAATCAATAACCAGCCTTATTTGAGAACGATGAAGGTAAGTTTGAACTCTCGCTACAGGTTATACAGTATAACAATGGCGAAACCTCTGAACCATTAAATGCTGAGGGTCACCAACTTCTGCTTTTTCCATCTGACAACTTCGTCATCTTCTCTAATGCACAGTCTCTCCCAATGGGCTCTCCGGGGTCTCTGTGAGAGGACACCGTGTTTACCAGCACATTGGCACTATCAATCATCGCAGCGATGCAGACAGTCAAGCCCTGTTAAGATAAAGCACACGGGTCGGCTCTGGATCCACACAGCCTGTCGTCCTGCCCCTTGTGTATGCCGCCCGAGGTCGGCGAGCAGTGGAGGCCCGTAGCCCCTGCCTGATGGTGGTAGATGGAAAGCCGAGCAGATGGATGGGCAAGTGGAGGTGCAATTACCCCCTGGTGCCCCCGCTCCCTGGGCTGCACCTCTTCCCGCTCCCTCATCCTCATCCATCACGCCGGTGCCATCGGTCATTCACATGCTCTGTCTGCAGTCGCTCTGGAGAGAGCCGTGCTATCTATCATGTCTAACAGGTGAGCGTTGCGACGGCGCGGACTCGCCCATTACCGACCGGCGGAGCGTGGCCTCTGAGAGCCTCCAATTCCTTGCTCTGCCCAACAAAGTGCTGGAGAGAAGGAGGAGGGCTTTGATTTGCTTACTTTATGGGAACACGTATTGACTAGGTCCTCTCAGATGTAAGTCATCATGTAGCGACGCGGCGCAGCGAGTAATGGACAGTGATAAAAATGAAGAGAAATCGTAGGGCTGCTTCGCATTCGTCTTGTGCGCTTTGCTTAAAAAGGAGACAATTGTTCCGCCATAACAAGCGCTTTGTAAAACACACGGTCCGGCTCGCTCACTCTCGACTAGAACGATATAATCTCTCTGGCTTTATTCGGAGCACTTCCCCTGCTCTTGAGCGTGGCGGCTTGGAGTGCTCTTCTCTGGAGGAGTTGACACCAGGCCAGGAGAGGGAGAGGAGAGGTAAGCATTCGAGACTCCGCACTCCAGGTTTGGATCTAATTATCTCATCGTCACCGCTAAGCAGCCATCTACAGGGGGTTCGTCTGCGCAATTTGCCTTTTAATTTGTGTTAATTGCATGTTAATTATATTGCAGCTAGCATGGGTTGCATCTGTCTCTTTCAGAGACAAGGTTTCAGAGGGCTTTGCGCTCCCAAGTTCCGCAGACGAGGTGAAAAGTAATTAAAAGTGTTCGGTGTTTGAGGCAGAGGCAAACTCCCCGCTCACTCGGGTTGCCAGGTCGTCCTCCGGAGGACGTCGCGGGATGTTTAGGAGGAGGATTTGATGTCTCTCTTGTATGTGCAGACGGACTATGACCCTCTCTCCAGCACTCCGTTTACTAGGATGACAGTGGGGAGGAGCTAAGCAACCTGCATTAGAGTACCAGAATGTGGATCCTGCCAAAAAAACTAATAGTAAATCCATACGGAAGGATTTTATGGTCAGCTAAGAAAAGCTCCCCAAATTAACCCCAAGTAGGTATACTACTCCCTCTAAAGGTTTATGACAGCCAATTACCACAACTGAAGTCAGGAATGTTATATAACAGTGTTCCGTTTGCCAGGGTCTGGGATTAATTATGCCAAATGATTTACTGAATGAAAAATGTGGACTATTCATTGCTCTGACATACTCTGTACAGCATATTTCCAGTAAACATGCATCAGATAAAGTTTAAATTGATTGTTCCTACATGCAACCTGAAAAGAAATGCTAACTGTTTGAACAAAAAAAAAAAGTTTTCAGAGTATCTGCTGAAAATTTGAAAGAAAAAATATACAAAGTAATTTTAGCGCTGACAAAGTTAAGTTTCATTAAGATATTAATGAAATATGTTCAAGGTAATGATTTATGTACATTCACCAACTTTGATATTATACTATAAAATAATTTTGCTTTCTAAAAACTTGAGCACAACTGTATTTGTTGGCCCTTGGAATCGAGTTCGAAAACCCCTGCCCTAACACATACAGTATATACTGGATCATCTCCTCTCACTTGTGTTTTCCTGCTAGCCTTCCCTAATGCTGGACTACACTCATTCCATACATCCGTTGCACTTCTTGTTTCCATTCCTGTTGTAGAAGAGCAACTTCCCTGCACTTCACATTCCGCAAGGAATGGAGCAGCCAAGCAGCACCAAGAAATAATTGCCTGAACATTATCATACACCACCACATTGGACCTCACATCCAAACCCCCTCCCCTACCGCAACGTCACAGGAGGCTCATGTTTGCCCACATTCGCGCGTGCCCGTGTTTTTATGTGCGGTTGGGTGGGGAATGACTCCTGCTAAATCGTTTCTATTGCCGCACTCATTCAGTGTTATCTGCAAATCACTTTCAAAGTGCTCAGCTCAGCACTTCCCCCTTCAGAATGCCCCTACAACCACATAATTGAAACTATCTGATTGGAAAGCTGCCAAGCAGGTAGATTACATCCGATTAGGGCCAAACCAGCGCTTCACTTAAAGGGATTAGCTTGAGCCGCTTTAAATTTTTTTGTTCTTCTACACTTCTGCCATCCTCCCCTCCGATCCCATCATCCCTCCCTCACACCGAGATACGAATACAAACCGTCACCTGTCATCTAGAAAGAAGACACTGGCCTTTCAGTCTTGCGCAAAGCTCTAATTAATTAGACAAGGTAATCTGACTCACAACAGGTTTAGCCGGTAACGAATACGGAGGCTTAAAGAGCGCTTATACCTGCAATATTATTATCAACGGCACAGTAAAAACTACTCAGGGAAGGCAGCCAAGAATAAGTGCAGGAAATAATGGCATTGCCTTAATAACATAACATCACGCTCCTTTGAGCAGTACGGCTGTTTGAGCGAGTTGCAAATCACAGTTTAGACAATCCCACCCAAGGCAATATGACAGTCGTAGTGGAAAACTGTTAGCACGTACCCTAAAGAGAGGTAAGTAGTCTTTTATCGCCGAGTTACCAAGCATCTAGAGTCTGTGCTGTTGTGATCTGATATGTGATCTGATGTGATTACCGTCCACTCTCTGAGGTGTAGTGTTCCTTCTTTGCTAATGATCCTCCGCGGGGAGAGAGAAAAGAGGGAGAAAGGGAGAATTTCCCTGGTGGGTTAGGCCAGAGTGACAGTTTAAGTACATCCTCCAATTGAGCCGTGGATTAGCTCAGCCAGAGCTCAGGTGCCTTTACAGGGCCTGTCAACATCGCTTCTCTGCGATCTGCTGAGCGTGGGATTATATCTACTTCCTTTAAACCATACCACCTCAGAGCTTTACGCATATCCCAATCAGAAAGAGAAAAAGATTACATTTTTCATCCGTCCTTTTCCCCCCCTTAAGGCCAAGAAGACCTTGTATTTCTTTTTGCATTGAAGAAAAGTTTTATGCTCTTTAATTTCTCTTTCCCACTCTTCTCTTATGACCTTTCTCTGGCTGTGTCTCATTTTACTCCCTAGTTCCCTATGACGTAAATTAGCAAATTGTGAACACAAATTTGGGCTCCAGCAAGATCTTTATCCTATTAAAAAAATGAGACACTCGTGGTGTTTATCAACAACGTCAAATATCTTGTTATATATTTCTTGCTATAGAAATACAGTAGTTTAGCTACAATAACGACAACAGTAACTGTTAGAAACTGTATTTAGATGCTTTGCAGGCAAAGTTGGAACACATTGGGCCAAACTGTCCAATATTTCCAACAACATTTCCAGTGAATACAGTGACTAAATGATGCTAAAACCTTGTATTTTACAAGGCCCATGGTATAGGGGTTTTGTAAAGGATGAGTGTCAAGCCCTGAATCCTTAATATAGCATCAAATCAAATGTAAGAGAAAAATAAAATAAAATGAAAAAAAAAAAAAAAAAACTTTAGGGATTTATCTGTCCTTCTGCTTTTTTCCCTATTTTTCCTTCCAGTGTAAGTGAATGTGTTAATCAAAGGCCTACAGGAACCAAGAAAGGGTAGCGCAAACAGACAAGACACAACTTACCCATGGGACTGGGTCTAAGGACACTCTTTCCTCTCAGAGTTTCTTGTCATATGCTCAGATAAAGCACTTGGGCAGCACTCGTTAAGTGGTCCATTGAGACGTTTGTGATATTGTTAGCCATGGTAAATGGCTCCATGGGGTTTAAGATATGAAGCCATGTGATAGCCATGGTTTAAAGCTTGATAAAATGGAGGGAGAAAGCAGAAGAACGCTTTAAATTGAGAAGGATGGTTTTTCTCTCAACGTCTTTTATTTTGTCTTATGCTTTTATCTTTGCTTGCACTAGCTCTATAGTTCTTTTCATTCCAAACTCTTCTATTTCCTAGCCCCAATTTCTCTTTATCTCAGTCTGTCTGTATGCAGACATGTTAAAAATGGGACGTTAGAGTCTGATTCTGACAATAAAAAACGTAGGATGTAAAAAGTAACTCAAAAATGAATAAAAACGTCCTATTCGTGGGGTACAAAATGAACTTTTTGCCACCTCCCACTGGCAATTTACTTTGCATAAATACTTTTTCAAGTCCTTAAAACTGAAAATAAAAATCAAATCAATTCAAAAATAATCAAATAAAATAAATATTCCATGCCTGCATGCTGCTAGTGGCACTCACTGGTATGCTGCTAGTCCCTGTGAGGGAAGGCGTGCTGCTGTCAGTGCCAGGTGGCTCGCTGTGTGTCTGTGTGGGTGTGTAGATAGTGAGGGCTGCGGCGTGCTCAGGGACCGGACTGGGCCCTGTGTAGTCCTGCCCAGGGTGGGTGTATTCGCCAGGCAACCCGTTCTGAGGTGGAGGGGGAGGATACTGCGCTGGAGCGTACGGCTGAGCCATGGCTTCTGGGGGAGCAGGGGCCTCCTGGTTACCCTGGAATGAAAGAAGGAGAGAGATTTTATCAGTTTTATTCTTACATATCTCATACTAATCCAGATTTTCTGGCTCTTCAAGGAACAATGCCTGCAATGAGACGTGACATGAGCGATCATCACAAGAGCCCTGTATGCCTGGGTCGTGATAACACATGAGAGAATGGGACCTAATTCCATGATAACGGCTGAACAACTTGCAGAGCAACTACTGCACCTGACAATCTGAACCTAAATCATACACCATGATAAGCCTCAGATATTAAAACCACTTAAAGTGATTAAATCCAAGCCCTGATTCTGATCCCTGTTCTTGCTGGCAAAAGGAATATTCCCCCTATACACTTTTCACCTGATATTCAAATGTATTAAGTGTTAAAAGAAGAAATATTGAAAAACCTTCAAATATTTTTTTATACATAAATAGTTCATAGTAGCTACTTCAAAAATAACCAAACACCAGCATGATCACACTATAAATGTGACCCTGGACCACAAAACAGTCTTAAGTCATTGGGCAACATTTGTATCAATAGCCAAAAATACACTGTATGGGTCAAAATGATCCATTTTTCTTTTATGCCAAAAAATCACTAGGATATTAAGTAAAGATCATGTTCCATGAAGATATTTAGTGAATTCCCTACTGTAAATATATCAAAACTTAATTTTTGATCAGTAATATGCATAGCTAAGAACTTTATTTAGACAACTTTAAAGGCGATTTTCTCAGTATTTTGATTTTTTTGCACCCTCAGATTCCAGATTTTCAAATAGCTGTATCTCGGCCAAATATTGTTCTATCATAACAAACCATACATCAATGGAAAGCTTATTTATTTAGCTTTCAGATGATTTAGAAATCTCAATTACGAAAAATTGACACTTATGACTGGTTTGTGGTCCAGGGTCACAAATGTAGTCCAAATTACTTGTGCTCTGTTTTCAAAGTCTTCTAATGCAATACAACAGATAATGAGAGGAACAAAGCAAAGTTTAGATTATTTGCTGATAATTCTGACCTCCAGAACTCCAGAGCCCCTCTGAATCAGTGAGTTGAACCCGAGAATTAGATCTGTAAACGAGATAGTTCTTTTAAATGATTTGGACTAATTACGTTCTCAAGTTCAGCTCACTCAATAATCTTCAGAAGAAAAGTTTATCAAAGAATAACAACATTTCTGTGTGTTCCTCACATACATCTATCTAAAAACTTACAGGACTTTTGGAGCTTAAAAATATGGAAAAAATATTACATGAAGATTCATCAAAATTCTCCTTTTGTGTTCAACAGAAGAAAAAAGCATACAAATTCGCAACAAGATAAGGGTGAGTAAATGATTACAGAGTTGTAATATTTGGGTGTACTGTTCCTTCCTTCTGAGGCATGATTTTTCTTTGTCTTATCAGAGAAAAGCAGCACATCTGAGATGTGTGGGGTCCCGGCTGCTGAATGGCTTTGTCTGGGCCCTATCATATCAGCTCTCAGAGAACATTAGAGGACTGCTTGATCATTACAAGGCAACAAACTTACTTTATAGAGCAGCGCTCGATAGATTTGCAGCCCGAGCGACAGGGTTCTAAATTGCTCTCTTGGCAAGCAGCATGTGCGAGATCAATTAACTGATAAATTTTTGATTATAACCTTTGATTTAAATTACAGGTTTCTAATACAAGCTGCTGTTTCCCCTTTTCACGGCCTCTCTCGTCTTTTCCCTGATATTCACCTCCCTCTGTTTCACTCATTCTGTCTCACTTACACGCTTTCTCTCGCTCTCTGTCTCCGCGCTGGAATTAAATGAGTATCTACCCCCTCATTTAGGTCTCTGTGTGAAGAGGTGTCTTTCTTTCGCTCTGTGTATCAGCATGTAAATGAATGTGCTTTTTCTTTCTTCTCATCCATTTCTCTCCATTGAAGAGGATGCAAATGAGATTCTTTACTCTGTTGCTTTCCCGTTCGCTTTGAGTCACGAAGAACATGATGTTTTCTAATCTTATCAGCGAACATTAGGATGTGGCGGCGCGTCATTTTTCTCTCTTCCTCTGACAGGTGTCATCATTTGTGCTAGTGGAGACTGGCTTAGTGACTGTTCTTGAAGTGCAGCTTAAAGGCCCAATGAGAAAAGCTGCTTGATGAGTGCAGTTTTCTGTCCGGAGTTGGCGTATTTCCTGTTCAGACAGGAAGTTTGGGTGGGACAGAGGGGACTTTTAACTTTTTCAGATAGTTATATTTTTTTATAAAATAATAGAATTTCATATAAAAGAGTAAATCATATAAAATAAAGCAACTGTAACGAACATAAAAGTCACAAAGAAACTCTAATTTTCATTTTGTTTTGGTCTGCAAAACAATATTTGTGCACATTAAAGTGTTTCATTGATACTACAGATGGTCAGATGGCTTATTTTAGGGAGTGTGTGTATTGTGAGATGATGAGAAGTACTCATTTGGACATAATGCAGGTGTGTTAGTGTGTTGATGTGCAAGGGCTGTGTGTGTGTGTGTAATGACAGATGACCTGGCTAATCTCAAAGGTAAAACACTGATGTGTGTGTGTGTTATGACAGATGCGGGCTACTCTCTGGCACAGAGTGCTGTTGTCAGCACAGGTGCAACTGGGTCATCCGTACAAAGTGTATTGTGTGTTTTTCTGTAAATGTGTGTTTGTGTATTGTACATGTCTGAATCTGGCTATATAAAAGCTGCTTACCCCGAGGGACTCATATCAACGTATTAATCTTATACAAATTTAGGACCTTGGAATTTGACCCTGTCCTGAGAGCTCATGGCAAAGAGAGGCAATAACAGCTCCTTTAACCAACCTCTGGGTAATGGGATCTCTCTTGCACTTACTGTGCCTGCTCGTTAATTAATCAAAATCTGATGAGCTTAAAAAAAATAAAACACCAGGCACCCCTGGACACAAACGACTTCTTGTTTGGAACCATGCAAGTATTTAGGACTGACAATAATATTCCTGAATCTGAACTCAATATGAATTGAGAAAGCAAACAGAATGCAGAATTGCATTTTGATTTAAGTAGAACTAAAACGAATTGAAATTGAGAGAGAAAAAGGCTAATTCTTTCATTTTTATACATATTTCATTTTTAAAAAAGAAAGTGTAAAAATATTAAATATCATATTAATATTAAAAACATTAAAATAACATTTATATAAAACATTATTTATAAAATAATAACAAAATTATTAAAATAATGAAAAGATATTAGTGTAATGTAGTATTAAATTATTTTAGAAAAAAAATATTAAAAATGCTTATAAAAGAATGATTCAAATGAATACAATTAAAAATATATATAAAATCTGTGGTGCTTGAGAGCTGTTGGCTCTTGAGGATTCATGTTTGAGTACATCCTACCGTCATTTTCCAATCCCATTCTCTCAACTTTCCTGTCTTTCTCAATTGTTCTATAATATGGGCTAAAAAGCCCATAAATAAAATTACAAAAAGAGAAAATCTCAGCAGAATTGTGTCTCCTCCGCCTTTTCAACTGCTGTCCATTACAGAAGGCCATTGAAGAGCCGTAGGAAACACAGAGCCTTTCTTTCCCATTTCTGCTTGATTGTTATTAACCTTTTTTCACTGACTAAGCAGCATTAGGCAGCAGCAGCAGCAGCAGCTTTGGCTGGGGAGGGATGCAGTTTAATAGAAGTGGGGAGAAATGCATTAATGTAAATGTAGTGGAAACAATGAGAGGCCTGGCCATTGACATGTTGGCAAACAAATGAGGCTGTCCTCTCAATTAGAGTCAATGCTCCATTATCCAAATGAAAAACGCACTCTTCCGTGGCTGAACGCACGACGGACAGGCGTGGAGGGGTGAGAAGGAGTGAGGAATAAGGAAGCTGGGATTTTATTACTTCTCAGTTCTTTCTATGTGTTTGCACTTTCTTACAAGCGTCTCGAAGTTCCAGAAGCTCAAACCGAGACGCTGACGCAACATGCTGTGTGCTAAGCATCGATGTACAGTTCTGTTTTGATGACACATGTACAGTTTGATACACAAACACACAAGCCCATACATGCAACTTCAGTTACGTGGGGCACCGAACTCAAGTTTTGACAAGTGCAGGTGTTCTATTGATTAGATGTGAAAGTTTGTCTCTCTCTGTCTACGTGTCCGTCCATCTAACTCTGCATCTCTTGCTTTCATCCCACTCCTCAAGTTGCACCACCCAGGCCGTGTCTGACTCTCTCCAAGTCAGACAGAGGAAAAAGAGCGAGGCAGCCCATAGCCTGGGGTGGATATTGTAATTCACTAAAACATTAAGCAGTATTGATGCAGCCCCCCGTCTCAAAGCACCAATGGGGGTGAGGTCTGACCAGCAGCCTGAAAGACAGTAGATAAGCCTGACAGGGAGGGGTGGTCTTCAGTCTATCTTGGGATGTGGGCAGAAAACAAGGTGGCGGTGGTGGGGGGGATCCGGGTGAGGTGCTCGCGCGCCCATAAAGTGTGCCGGAAATGGCTTTCGCTTGAAATCACCTTATTATTGCCGTGTGTGTTGACTCCGCGCTATGAAATATTCAGCGAGCTAAATGGACGAGTAAGCCACATTTTCCAAAGATAAGATGAAGGATAGAGAGCAGCTTCCTTTGCATCTGGAGGGCTATGAGGCGGATGAAACAGTCAGTAATCCAGCCTCACATTTTCGACGTGTTTTTTCCGGCTCTTGCACCTGCAAACAACATAATGTGCTTTGTTTTCACTGTTTTACACCTGTGCTGAAGGTGTTTGGACTCTAAACCTGCCTGGCCTATGTTTTTTTTTTTGTTGCTTCTATGTGCATTAGGTTTTTTTTTTTTCTGGAAGGTTAAGCGAAAATGACCTAAGAGAGCTGACGCCCGATTAGCTCCCATTAGATCCGCCTGCGGTCACAGAGAGCTTGAGTGATGACCTGAGCTTGTACCGTACTCCACCACAGACGCCGAGAGGATGTGCGGTAAAACCAAACCTCTGGGACTGTCCGTCATCTCAGCGGTCAGAGAGTGACCACTACATGATGTGAGGTTACGGAGAGATGAGAGAGACCGATGAGAAAGAAAAGTTGTGGTGAAATGTCTGAAGTCAGTTGAAAGAGTTCCTCAGAACTCGGGTGTTTGATTCAGTTGAGAAGCCTTTTAAATTCTAATGGAATTCCTGCTAATAGAATGCAGAAATTCCAATGTTAATTTACTTGAAATTACAAATGCAGAATTTACGATAATCCAGTAACAGACAAGTCTTGTATTTAATATTATGGTTTGTAATATTATATCTTATATTTAACTTGAAAAGGAAAGTTTGTCAAGATAAACTTTGAATGTTACTGTGATAAGCTTGTTTGAAAAATTTAAAAAGCCTTGAAGTTTGACGGTTATAAGGCAAGACAGATAGATGGATAGATAAATAGATTATAAAAATATAATATAATATAATATAATATAATTGGATATTTTTTAAAACTAGAACAGGAGTCAAATAAAAGTTTAAACATAAAAAACAAACAGACAACAATATTAAAAAATGTTATTTAAAATAATTCTATAAATGATTAATTAATACTTTAATTTCATTTTCTCAAATATACATTTATTTAACTATCATTTAATTCCTAAATGTATATTTCTTGTAAAACTAAGTGTCCTAAAAGTGTTTAAACAGGAAAAACAACAATATAAAACATTATTAAAATTAACATTTTGTATTAATAAAATACTACAATTAATAAATTCATTAATTATAAAAATTAATAACACTAATTTCTCAATGTGTATTTTTTTTTAAAACTTGAACAGAATAGTTTTTTAAAAAAGTTTAAATAGACAGAGAGACTGACAACTAGATAGCTTATTTTCTTTTAAACTGAAGCCAGACAGACATAGGCTAATCATGTTAAAATTCTTTGAATTTCAGTTTACGTTTCTATTTCTGTCAATTCAAAGTTCATTTACAATTCAAAGTTCATGAATTCAAACTGAGAAGGCGTCAATTCTTAAATTCTGATTTTGTCCAACTCTACTGTACATTACAGAAAGAGCCTTCAGCACCACGGACAGCTCCCATTATGCACTGGGTGAGAGGGAACAGCCGTAACATCAGAGAGCTGACCTCTCTGTGTCTTATCACACATTTAATATTCCTATAGGAGTCCACACACTGAATAACACAAATTCTGTTCACATACCTCTCAGCCTCCATCATACAGTCAAACCCGACATAATTTAAAAATGGCCATTACTGTTATGAGAAGTGCCAAACCACACAGGAAATACATACAGGCTTCATATAGGGAAGCCAAAACAAACCGTTCATCCTTCATCTTACAGAGGCAGACTGCGAGACTGAACTGAGAATGACGCGGGGCCATGGAGCGGAGAAAAATCACTCGCTATGTGGTTTTGTTTTTGATAAACTTAAATCAGAAATTGATATTTAATACAGCCCTCCACTGCGGCAGCTTTTATTTAATCAGTGCCCTTTCCACATCGTTCTGTAGAATGAGACTCCGATAGCTTATAAATGTGGAAGACAGAAACGAGAGAGCGAGTGTGAGAGAGAACCGAAGGAGGAGAGAGAAAAGTCTCCATCGATATGACTGAAGCCATGCCACACTAAAAACATCCCTCGATCCTTGTTGTCAAATTGCGCCCGTAAATGATTTCTGCGATGAGCTAAATGGTATTATCCACCCCCAACCCCAGCCTCAGAGCCCCAGCCGATGCTCGCTAAATGAATTTATTTCCTTCCCAATGGGGAGAGTGAGTGGGGCATCATAGTCATTCAAGCCAGGATTTAACCCTTAGCCTTACCACCGGGACCACAAACAGGCCACTCTACAGGTTGCAAGACGAATGGAGCCCAAGATTGCCAATAACCCAAGACCTTTCATCAGTTTCAAAGGGAGGCCTTATGCAATTTTTGATCAACACTGTAGGCAAACGCTTGCGAAAGCCTGACACAAACACGGGAAGGAATAAAATCCTCAGTGGAGCAGATCACGGATGCTCACAGCTCCGCTTGAAGTCTGAGATGTTTTGCGAGTGAGTTGGACAGGCGTGTAAGTGACTGTCACCAGACCAGAGAGGATAGAAGACGCCGCTACATCAAGAACTACACTAATCTGACCACAGAACAAAACAGGACATTTTCATATGAATCTATTGCCTCAAACACACACATTGTACACACATCAAAGTTGCTTATTTCGAAATTAATGGGAAAAAAGCCTGAAAGAAGTAATAATAATATCACGTCTGAGCATGTTTACGACAGGAAATATAAAATTAATATAACTGTGTGGAAAAAAGACATAAAAATATTATAAAAAATATACAAAAGTATTGTAAAATATTCTCATTTATATATATATATATATATATATATATATAATATTTTATTTTAATTATTATATTGCAATATAATCATTTATTCCTGTCACAGACAGGTTGAATTTTCAGCAGCCATTACGCCTGTTTTTTCTAAAGTGCTCAAGAAAAATTTTGTATTAATATAAATATTATTATCAAAACAGTTGTGCTTCTGCATATTTTTGTGGAAAGCGTGATACATTTTTTTCAGGATTCTTTGACAAATAAAACATTTAAAAGAGCAGTATATGAAACAGAAAACATTCGAGTTAACGTGCACGAGAGTAAAATGCTATTGCTAAAAGATACTCTATATAAGGAAAAAGTATATTAAAACAAATTTATTAGAAAAATGTAATTACTTTTCTAAGGTTTATTTTCCTTATCTCTTTGGCAAATTTATTTATTTTTCAAATTATTTCAAGTATTAATCTAACAAAACTGAATGAGATTTATGGTTAAAAACAACAACAACAACAACTTGCCAATGAGGTAAGAAATAAATACTCTTTAAAATACAAATATTAAAATAATAACACATTTTAATGTCATGTTTATTACCAATACAACCACCTATTTGGTGTATATTGATGCTTTGGCAATATTGTATGTAAAACAATCATCCCAATAAAGTACTTTGAAATTGAAATTGAGTGAAGGGTGAATTTGGGCCGGCCGGGGCCAGCCGGTATCGATCTGCTCTCAGTGGAGCGCTTCCATAGCTGCAGGCCTCGTGCCACGCCTCCAGTCTGATTACTGAGAAGCACTCTGCTGGTGCAAATTGGATTGAAAAGCCCCTCCCAAGCGTACTTAGGAAATCATTTCCAAGGCTAGGCTGCTGCCTGTATCGCGTCGGCCAAGCACAGGTCCTTCCTGGTGCCCCTGAGTGCTTTGGGCACAGACCTTGTGAGAGGCTGTGTTACCATGCGCGTGTTTGTTTGGGTACAGCTAGGATCCCCCCTCTTATTCGCAGACGTAATCTATTTTAATCTATGAGTCATAGGGTCCATTTCCCCCCTCCCAGCCATTACCCCAATGCATTCATTCTCTTTTCTACTACACAGTCACACACACACACACCACTAGCACTCCTTACTGAGTGTGTTTGAACTTAAGCGTAAGAATGAGAGCTGCTGTGGTGTGTCTGTCTCACCTAGTTGTAATACCGTGACACAAAGCAGGTTTGAAGGTTGAAATTTAGCACTGTGAGAGAGCAGCGGTCTCTGTGTGTGTGTTTTAAAATGGTGAGCACAGCCACGTAGGAATGCTATTGTTTTTTTTCCAGATGATAAAATCCTCTGTGGTGACAGGAGTGTGAGATGTGTGAGTGATTTCCCGTGCAAACGGCAGACGGGACTTGGGATCAACAGAAGCCCAAAGGTCTGCTGCATTCGAGAGAAGAGCAGGCACAGAGGAGAAGTAGCTGTTAAGTTTGGAGAGTGAGAATTGTTTCCTTATGTAACTGTATCTCTCTGAGACGCCTAACACTGACCTAACAATGTGTACCAGAGGAAAATATTATTGCTAAAAAGATAATAAAACGATCTAAACTTTATTAAAACAACAAATATATAAGAAAAGAAAACTGTTTAAGATATTAGGACTTGCCTTTCTAAAACTTTTCTAACGTTTACTTATCTAATTGGCATATAGTTTTTGTCATGTTTCAAGTATTCATCTAACAAAATTTAATGAGATTTATGGTTAAAACAACAACAATTTGCCAGTGATGTAAGAAAAATAACATTAATTTAAAACATAAACCCTGAAAAGCCGAAAAACCCTGAATTTTTGCTTCAAGTACTGTAACTTTATATTTTTAAGGATGTTTATATACTTTCACTGGAAAACAATACAAAAATACTGAATAAAATATGTTGCTGTATGTATAAAATATGTTCGATTATGTACCAACTTTACTTCTGATATGTTTTCTAAAATACATTATGAGAAAAAGATGGATGCATGGATAGATAGATAGATAGATAGATAGATAGATAGATAGATAGATAGATAGATAGATAGATAGATAGCACATTAGATAAATAGAGTTCTAAGATGGATGGATGGATGCATGGATAGATAGACAGATAGATAGACAGACAGATAGATAGATAGATAGATAGATAGATAGATAGATAGATAGATAGATAGATAGATAGATAGATAGATAGATAGATAGATAGATAGATAGCACATTAGATAAATGGAGTTCTAAGATGGATGGATGGATGCATGGATAGATAGACAGATAGATAGATAGATAGACAGATAGATAGATAGATAGATAGATAGATAGATAGATAGATAGATAGATGAAATGGCATAAATAAAATAGTAGTACGATACATTCACAGACACAAATACTGTTCACATACATTTGATGTTTAACATTCAGTTATGTGGAACAGAAGCAATGTCACAAATGACACAAAATGCCTTGTCGTGGCTGGTTAAGCCAAAAATGATGAGGGACATTATAGGCAGAGAAACAACTCCTCACACATGCATGTCCACAAAACCGTACATAAACATACAGCACATTCCTATAGATTTCTCTCTGTAAAGCCCTGTGGTGATGTGCACAAGAGAACATCTTAGATATGCAGACATTCAACATTAAAGACAGCACTGCCTCTCTATATCCCAGCAGGTGAACAGTAAGGACGTAGCATTGCACCCGCAGGACCCGAGCACATGTCTCTATGCCCCCTAAAGCTCCCAGTCAAAGACTAATACAGGGAAGGGGGGTACTTCAAAAGCAGTAAACAACTATTTCTTACATATTCCTCCCTCGGAGCTAGTGTGGATTGTAATATATAAATAAGCTGCTTTTATATTCTTTGAACTCCAATAAAAGCAAAAAATCAGGGATATTAAATCAAAAGAAGTACATGACGGTTCTCTATTAACATTAGGTTTTCCCATATGTTTAAAAAAAACAAGAAACACCCCATTTTGTCCAGATTGTGGGAGTTCTAATGAAAAAAAGTGTATGGGATAACATACACACATATGCTGCGATTAGTTTTGCTATGGTTAATATTGATGGTTATCTCCAGACTTCAGACGCAGGGAGACACTGGGGGACGATTTTCCCAAAACACAGCAGACATTTAGTCAGTAAACAAAAATATCGGTGGTCTAGTAGGATCCATTTTAATTAGACAAATCACACCATTTTCATTGCTCTCTGCTTTCTTCTTTCCCATTCGCTCATTCAAAAATTTTTAAGCTTGCGCTAATCATAGACTCTCGGGGCCGATCGCTCCCTGCGCCCACTGCACGGAATGAGAAACAAACTCATTTAAAAGATTCGAAAATTTGTTCTTCTCATCTCTAATAAAACGGAAAACACAAAAGCCGCCTAGTGCAAGTAAATAATACACTTTCAGGAATCCATGATAAAACCTAGAGAGAAGGAAAAGAGAGAGTTCGGCTCAGGTTTAGTGATGACATCCTGCTGACGCTGGCTGTAACCTTCATGTTCTGTTTGGGGCCTCAGAGGCTTTCATTTTAATATCTCAAACTTAACATTGAACTATCAGGTTAATGACTTTGGCAAATCTTATTACAACTTGCAAAACTTTGACTTGATTTCAAAGGCCCTCTATGAGAAATAGATTTTTAAAGATATTGCTCATGTTTGGGTTCTCAGAGAGAAGGATAAAAGGACAGTTCAAGTTGACGGTAGCCATTGACTTACATAGTATGGAAAAAATACAATGTAAGTCGATAGCTAATGTCAGCTGTTTGGTTACCAGCATTCTTAAAAATATCTTCTGTGTCCAGCAGAAGAAAGAAACTCATACAGGTAAATGTAAATGATGACAATTTTCATTTTTTGGGGGGTGAAGTCTGTCTACTGAGTTTTGATTAGGTCGAACACTCTAAAAAATAAATGGTGCTATATATCACCAAAAGTGGTTCTTGGCTCGTAATCATAGGGGAACCACTTTTGGAGCTACATAGCACCATATCTTTAAAGGTGCTATACAGCACCTTTGTCAGATGGTGCTATGTAGAACCACAAGAGGTGCCATACTGCATTGTATTTCTTCAACAAAAATGGTGCTAAACAGCACCAACAGTGGTTCTTTGGCTTGTAAAGAACCTTTAAAGGGGCTTAACAGGTTCTTTGTACGGCAATGGTGCTATATAGCACCTTAATCACCCCAAAGAACCACTGAAGAACCGCTGAAGAACCATACAGGAGCTTAACAGGTTCTGTATATGGTAGCGGTGCTATATAGCCCCTCAGTCATGAACAGGTGAAGAACTGCTGCAGAACCACTGAAGCACCAAGATTTGGTGCTATACAGCACCAAACGTGGTTCCCCTATGATTACGAGCCAAAGAACCACTTTTAGTGCTATATAGCACCATTTTTTTTAGAGTGAAGGAAAAAGCTCTAAAAAGGAAAATGAGAAGCCAATCTAAAATTTACTATCATTATTCTATAAGTATCATTTGCGACACCAAACATAAAAACAACAGTCAATTTCAACAGAACATGAAGGTTAAATTGGAACATGGACAAAAAGTGGAAAAAAGGGGGTAGTGAAGAAGAGAAATGAGAGCGTAAGGCTCATCAGCACGTCTGTATCTGTCATCTTGACATGGTTATAATTCCACTGTCACATTTGTTTTGCCCCATCAACATGGTTTCACATTATACACAAGCCGACACATATTTAAACGCAAACACATGCAAACATTTGGCTGAAATCTATGTCCAGTCTAGACATAGCTTTGTCCATCTTTCTTTATCTTTCTTCCTTCATCTGACCTACTATTCCCAGCCCCTACCTGAGCGGCTTCATGATACCGCTCTAATTCTTTTTGTCCCTTGACAACAGTTTTTAATAACTTTTATTAATTAGGGCTGTCCTATGGCCTGTCAGCTGGAATATTATTTTATTCAGGGACCATTAGGCTGTCTGTTACCCCTGTGAGGTGTGTGTGTGAAAGAGAAGAAACTGCTTCAGTGAATGACATCAGCATACATCACTTCTGAAGTGACATTATTGCTCATACAGACCCAGACAAAATCTGCAGCCCTTACGGATTTTCTGTGCCCATTTTAGAGGAAAATCTGTTCAATTCTGCTTAAAAAAATAGTGTAGAGTCCCACACATGCATATAGGCTTATTTGCGCGCACATAATCATAGTATGGCTCATAATTAACGAAGTGAATCGCATTTCAGGCATTATCCCTTAATGAAATTACATTCTCCTGCTGAAAATCCAGCATAGCCCCGTTCTAATCGTAACTTGCTGCAAGCCTGTGTTTGTTCCTCTGGCTGATTGAAATTTCTTACAGTGCTCATCGCTGCAGTGTTTGAGTAACTCTGTAATTGAACTGTAGAACAAGAGGCGAAAACATCGTCTGTACCGATGTGGGATTCAACATGATGCCGCGAGCCGTCTTCAGCTCACCTCAGCAATATCAGATGCCGTTCTGCCGTACAAGAAATCGCTCGCAATAAAGAAGCCAGAGATTTGCAGGCATTATACTCCTGACGTGAAGTGGATCTGATGGTCTCAGAACATGAGACAGAGTGTGCTACACCGCAGGGGATGAACTGTCCTAGAACACTAAATTGGTATCAATGGCAGGGCATGGAGTAATAAGAACTTCTGGCTTCGAAACCGTCTCAAAGTTCACATCATTCTGCCATCAGATGACTAAACTGTTGAAGTAAACAAGTCCAGTGTCTTCAAGAATAGTATTGCATGACCTGCAGGAAACAAATACTTTAAGAACATTTCACCTAAACAGATTTTGAATGCAGCTTCCAAAACAAGAGATCTTTGATATGTTACTATAATTATTAAAAAAGGTTTTTCAACATGAAAGGCATACAGAGTTTTCTTCCACAATATACAGAAAATGTCTGTATTGTTATATTCCAACAAAAATCTATAGTGATCAATTCCTGTCAAGATAGAAAAAAATTGATTCATGACCTGGGTCTCATTGCACACTATACTCAAACTGCCTGTTTGTATATATATATATATATATATATATATATATACACTGTATATATATATATATATATATATACATACACTGTTCAATTTTTGGGGTCAGCAAGATTTATTTATTTTTATTTCATTTTTTAACCTACATTGCATTTATTTTAATCAAAAGTACAGTAAAACTGTATCGATAAAAATTACAATTTAAAATAACAATATATTTTTTTATAATATTTTATAGAAAATTTGTGACCCTGGGCCACAAAACCAGTCATAAGGGTCAATTTCAAAATTGAGATTTATACATCATCTGAAAGCTGAATAAACAAACTGATATATGGTTTGTTAGGATAGGACAATATTTGGCTGAGATACAGCTATTTGAAAATCTTGTATCTGAGGGTGCAAAAATCTCAAAATACTGAGAAAATCGCCTTTAAATTTGTCCAAATGAAGTTCTTAGCAATGCATATTACTAATCAAAAATTACGTTTTGATATATTTATGGTAGGAAATTTACAAAATATCTTCATGGAACATGGTCTTTACTTAATGTCCTAATGATTTTTGCCATAAAAGAAAAATCGATAATTTTGACCCATAAAATGTATTATTGGCTATTATTGCTACAAATATACCTGGTGCTACTTAAGACTGATTTTGTGGTTATTCCTGTGATGACAAAGCTGAATTTCCAGTCTTCAGTGTCACATGATCCTTCAAAAATAATTTTAATATGCCAATTTGGTGCTCAAGAAACTGTTCTTATCATTATCAATGCTGAAAACAGATGCGCTGATTAATATCTATGTGGATACAGTGATACATTTATTTCCAGAATTCTTTAAATAATAGAAGGACCAACATTGGTTGTAACATTATAAATGTCTAATAATAAGACATTTATAATAATAATATTACTAATAATCATTTCTGATCAATTTAATGCTTCCTTGCTGAATTAAAGAATAAATAAATAAATAAACTGTCCCCAAACCCCAGACTAATGCATCTTACAATTAAATAATTAACTATTATTATGATTATTATTATTGTTTTGTTTTTCCTCAAACACTTTGGTCACATCTTGCCAAATGTTATTAATGTTATAATTGCCTGTGAACATAAGTTTTGCTTTCCCAGTGCTCTGGTTGGTCATGATGCACTTTTGAGTCTGATATGTGTGTGTGTGTGTGTGTGTTTGTGTTACTGGCTCTTGTCTTGGCTGCATTGTGCTAAAGGACATGCAGAGGAATCTAATTTAACAGCTGACTGAGTAGCGATCAACCAATGTTCCCTGGCACACACACACACACACACACACACACACATACACTCCACAAACACTGACCAGAGGTTCTGAAAACCTGACCCTGAGAAAGAGAGCAGTAGACCCCTAGATCCAGACCAGAGACCACATAGAGAGAGAGAACAAGAGAAAACCAGAGAGAAGAAACCAGAGAGCGAGCACTATATACAAAGAACCACAGATATTCTTGAAGCAGAGAGAGATGAAAGCAGCAGAGGGAAGCTGAGAGATAGATAGGGAGAGATCAGCGTTTGAGAATATTGGAGGGATGAAACGGGAGCGAGCGAAGCAGAGCTGCTTGTAATTCCGGGCAAGTCTTCACTCGGGCTGGTCGCAGCTCCCACTAGACCTGCTACATGATATTCACTAACCCCAGTAACAATGGCAAACATATGTAAATCAGACACAGTGCCGGATCCAATCAGGGCTCATCACAAAGCCACTGACACACTCTTCACAGACAGCGAAGGCCACAGCGCTCACCGTCTCACGGCTCCCCGTCTCTCTGCTCGTCTCTGGTCTGTTTCTGCGCTACATCATGCGGCTTTGTTTGCACCCTTGATGTCTTACGCTCTCTTTTTCACCGACATTGTCACAGTCTCACAATTACATCTTTCCTTTCGGCCCTTCTTTTCTTTCCCTCCATTCATTCTCTCGCTCTTTCCATCATGAAAGAGAAAACAAACACGAGCATCGCAGGACAGCTGAAGCTAATTAAATTGCTTATCGATTCTAATTATAGAGATTTCTACTAAAGAGACTGCGACCAGTCAAAGCACATTTTCCGAACGTACATTAAAAATGTCTTTGTTATCCATATTGCGTTTTTGCTCTCATTTCAGAACGCAGAGGAAAGAGGCATAAGCTATCAATACTAATGATCCATGAATCTCATCTTCTTAATGAAAGGGGTGACTAACTAAATCCACCATTCGAAAACTTCCTCCAGCAAAACAATCATACAGAAATCGTGTGAACGAGAGCTGAATGGATGGACAGAGCAGTAACCGATGGATGGAATAATGGCCGTTTGAAAGAGAAACACGACCGACAGTCTCAATTACCCACTCGTCTCTGTGAATGGAGAGAACAGAGGAGCTGGAGATCAATACATTGATAGGGATCTGTCAAACAAGGCCGATGCGCTGAACGGTGATGGTTAATAGTTATATGTATCTGATTAAAAAGCGTGCGTCCAGTTTATAGCCGGACAGGGAGCTGCTGATGAGGTGTAATTTGGAGGACGATCATCGATGCACTTATGCTGCTTATTAACCGCATTAACTTCAGCGCTCCTGAAAACAACCAAAGAAAGCTATAAGCTTGTCAGTATTGAGGAAGTCCCTGCTGAAAACACCAGCTGAGACCAGCATGAATTTCCATTCTGGGCTAGGCTGGTTTGGAACACACTCTGCTGAAAAACAAAGAGGAAATCAAAAGATGCAGACAAATGTGTCTCTCTTTATATCTCTTTATATGCATTCGAATTTTATGATATATTAAGATTTTATATAGATATATATATATATATTTAATGAATAAATAAATAGATAAATACCAATAAAAAATAAAATAAAATATATTCTGACCAGCCATGCTGATCTTAAACACAAAGGTTGATGTACATATTTCTGTCTGCTATTGAACTGAAGCTTGAAAACATGCTGTACAAATTCCCTGTTGTTTTGTCTAAGATATTAGCATAGTGAATCAATTTATTTGTTCCCTCAATAACTCTGCTAGGTGTAAAGTTTTCTCTGCATTACAGAGTGAGCCGATTCTTTCATATGTCTCTCTTGTTTTGAGTTGTTTTCCTAGTATCATTTAGATATCTATGTGAAGTTTTGTCTTCATTTTAACATCTGATGGCCCCTGTAGAGTTTGGTCATGCGAGACTGTAGGATGTGTGTGATGTTTGACCTAAAAAAAATCTGTTGGCGTTTCTTCACACGTGTATTTCATGTTCTGAAGATGTTCTGAAGAATGCACTCATTGGTGAATACTGCTTCTACCTCCCTCTCTCTCGAAATCTTTCTTCCCTCTCCAGTCTGTCTGTACCTCTCCCGCTCTTTCACCTTCCTCTTCTAGCTCACTCTCTCTGGCCCCTGGTCCTTATTAAAGGTGATTCCCGGGCGTGGAGAGTCGCCGGCAGGGCCGTGGCCACCTCTTTAATGGAGACAAGCTGGTAAATCTTTCATGCTTTAAGACCGTTTCATTGTAAAAGGGAACCGGCTGCAGCGTGATAACAATGGTGCATTATTCATAGGGTTCCAGGGCTCTCAGACGGCCCAAAGCTGACTCTTTCCTCTACTGCTGGAGGGATGGTATGTGTGAGAGAGAAAAAGAGAAAAAGATGGAGAAGCAGTGACAGAGTGTCTGCAATCATTGGTACCTAAACCATCATTTCTTTTTCCAGTCAAAGTTATGTGTGACAACTGACAAGTATATCCATCATTTTATTTGAATACTAGTGTTAAAATGTTGATGGCAAAGACAGCTGGCAAAGATAGCTCCACAAAAAACAGGCCTGAAACTTTTTTTATTTTTCAGCAAATGCTCAGCAAAAGAAGGTGCTTAACCTTCAGAAAACGATGATCGCTAACCTTAAGAGTTCAAACTAAATATTATATGAGTATATGAGCTGTTTCGATTCTTATTAATTTTCTATGAGGTTTTCAAATTTTGCAGGACTGAAACTATGAATTTTATGCTGCAATAAAGTTTAAATAAACAAAAGCTTATGTATAAAATTGTATACATACTCCCTCTCTCATTTGTTAAAAATGACTAATTACTAAAAATGACATTTGTTAAAGAGTAAATTGATATTTTATGATATTGCTGCATGATTAAACGAGGGAAACAAATATTCAATGTGCTTAAAAAGAAGATACCGTTCAAGCTAGGTTTAGTTTATCTTAAAAATTATTAACACAAAATATGGGATTTGTACTTTTAATGTTACAAAAAAATGCATTTGTGGAATATGCCAGCTACACTGCTATATTTCATTGCATTTGTGTCATTTATGGTGGGGAGTTTTTGCTGTATCCACTTTAACTGAAGTGTATCAACACGGGAAGTGAATCTGCAAATCATACCATGCTTAATATTCTAAATGTGCGTCACAACCAGCCCATCGGCACAAAACATCTGCCAAACTACCAGTGTGACTGTCACCACCACTTTTTAAATCAAAGTGACACCCAGGCTACACTGATAAAAAGAGAAGCCAAAAGAAAGTCGAAGCTAAACTAATCACCAAAGTTGAGTGGAGGAGACTGGAGGTAAGGGGAGGAACGATTCACTCCAGTTTAAATGTTTTAATTGGATCAAGCGGCCAGGCACCTGGTCTCAATGTCTGGTTTGCACCAATCCATGCAGATCAATGGCTCAGTGAAGCTGAGAGCCTGGCTCAGGTAAGCGGGATGCAAATGACAGGGTTTAAAAGTCCTTTGCCACCTCCCGATTTTTCCCCAGATCAATTTATTACTAGCCTGATCTCGTTTTCCTTAAGGCAATCCAAATTCCCAATAGACAGCTGTGAAAAAACCCATTGAAGCGTTCAAAGACAGAAAGCACCTACATGCATATCTATATCTATACAGGCAGGTGGGTCTATGCACAATCCTGCACTTGGTCATACTGCACTTGTACTCTCTTTCTCTATGAAACACACACAAGCACAACTACCACTACTACTTAATGCCTAATTTCTGCAAGTATGGAAAATAGTCAAGTACTATCAAAAAAAAAAGAAAATGGTTAGACTAACACCTTTATTACTTTCACTTAAAGGGATTGTTCACCCAGAAATTATTTACTCACACTCATGTCATTTCAAACTTTTATGATTTTCCTTCATCGAGAGGATTTATTTATAATAATAATAATAATAATAATAATAATTATTATTATTATTTTCCATAAATGGAAATTAATGAGGTCTATACTATAACGTTTTGACTAACATATGAGCAAAAACATATTCTTTAATATATCTTTGCATAGAGATTTAAAACTTGTATGTGAGTAAACAATGACAGAATATGTATTTTTGAGTGAATCTCTCTGATCTTTTTAAAATAGCTCTTTTAAGTCAATAAGATCATGTTTTTGTTTTTTTCTTCAAATATTTACATTTTCTAAATTTGAAACAGTTTTGTGGTGAGTATAAGGGTGCATTCACACTTGTAGTTCAGTTCTCTTGGTTTGTTTGGTCTGGACCATAAAAAGAAAAAGTTACATTTGGTCCTGGTCCACTTAGTGTTCACACTTTTGACAGTAAACCTAAAGATACCGAACGTAAAGGCATAGTCATACGTTCACAACCTGACTGGTCGGGTTAAATGATGTATATTTCATGACGGAACTTACCGAACACCCCAAACAATAGGTGTATTCAATTTAAAGCGGTGCCGCGCAGATCAATCGGTGTATAACATCAAAGTACCCCATTCACCAATTGGTCTGCTCTTTACATAATAACATCGAATACACCTAATGCCATCTGCTGGACTAAGCGTGCTCATTGTTGCATGTTCATATGATTTTATTTTTACCACCTGCAAATTCACAAAGAGATCATAAAAGCCATTTTACCTCCTTGTTGCTCCACGTTTGCCCTCTGCTTATTTTGTTTTGGATACACCGCTTGTTCTCCATTGTCAAATCACATCACATATTGTCACATCTTATCATTATATCCTGTTTTTGGTTCGTTTAGAAATATTTGGTCCATGTTGCGTTCATATTTCATTCAAACCGCACCAGAGTTTGTTTGGAAGTGGATCGAGACCGCTAAAAAGATGGGTCTTGGACCGCTTCCAAACAAACTCTGTTGTTCAACTCTTGTTTGGTGCACACCAGGGTTCGGATGGCAGCGTTCACACTTACTCAAATGAACCGCACTAACAGAGCAATTGCACCAGATGCAGATGCACTAATGCAACAGCGCTAATATAAGAAGTATTCAAAACAAAACAAAAAATAAAACAAAACAAAAAACAAACAAACAAAAAAATAAAACAGCACACACACAAACAACAACAACAAAACAATCTACAAAGATTCTGAATGAAAAGCACTTCAGTTACTAAAACCTCTGGTTATAAAAGAAAATAACAAAAGCTGACACACTTGTGTTGGACTTGCATCTTAAGTTCAGCATGAATCTTTCATAAGCACAAAAGGATGAGAAAGGGGAAAAAGAAGTACACTTACAGTGTCTTTGATTTGGAAATGCAGTTTTTTTTATTGATATTAAATTGAATGTGTTGTAGTCTGAGGTACAACAGTCTTATCAGAGTCGGCTGAGTTGAAAGGGTCTGGGCTTCCAAGGAAATCCGTGTTTTCTTTTCAAGCTGAGTATATAGATTACACTCACTGAGCCACGCTGCACAGGGGAGGATTGTATTTTTTTTCTCTCCCGATTGTGATTTCTGGAGAGCGCTTATCTGTTCGCTACGAGAGGCGAGAGCCTAGCGCTGTCTGTTTCCCAGCATTCCCTGATCCAAGACCTTGCCAGCTCTTATCGATGCCGCAACCGAACAACCGCTACACTGCTCCAGGCACCTTCCTTACTCCGGGTAGGAGGGGGTGACGGGG
>JAFVLL020030061.1:0-17306 GCA_021397915.2 Tor tambroides
CCACTTTATATGATGATCAGAATTAATTTAGGCTTTTATTCGTTTAAAAACCACGGACATAAACTCAACCAGACACGCGATTATGAACATCGCTGGTTCTTGTGCGCCGTCAGGTTTATATGTGAATGAAACCCAAAAGACGATTTATGTAGCACACGATAAAAGAGATAACAAAATGACCAGTCCTTCAGACTTTGGGTTGGCTACTGTTCAAATTGCTGACCCATTAAAAAAAACGACACTGAATGTGTAAAGCAGATCATTCTACACATATTGTGTTGGATGTTGTGAACAAATTCAAAGGTTGTGTTAATTCAAAAACTACACATGATTATGTGTAAAACTGCTGAATTCTTCCAACACATTTTGATTTAATTTTTACACAAAATGTGTAAACTAGAGTGCTACACATAATTTGTGTAATTTTTCTACACATTTCTTCTAAGAGTGTATGTGGGGCGGATCTATCAAAATAGGAGCGAGAAAGCTTTTGGTGTAGGGGCGTGTTTGTTTTGGTGATTTCAAATATCAACATTGGCTTCCAGAAATTGCGGACCCTGCCTTTAACTCTGAATTTCCTGCCCATTAGAAAGTTCACTATTTATATAATCTTCTTTCAGTACCCATTTTACTTAATTTAATCCAAATGTAATTTTAAGTAGGCCTTTCCTCCACACAGAATAATAAGCTTTTTCAGTGTCAAAAATACTATTACCATCAGCTACTTCCACTTCATTAATTATTCTAATTAATGCATCTGTTGTTGATCTTTCTTTTCAAAATCCAAACACGCTAAACAAAAATGTCTCTAAATAGCACTAAAAGTAGTTCATTGGCTTGTAATCATAGGGGAATCACTTTAAGTGCTATACAGCTCTTTTGTGAAATACAGCTATGTAGAACCATAAGAGGGGCCATATAGCACTTTTTTTTTGCTTCAACAAAAATGGTGCTCAACATCAGTGTTTCTTTGGCTCTTAATCATAGGGGAACCTCTTTTGGTACTATATGGCACCTATTCTTAAAGAAGCTTTATAGCACATTTGTCAAATGGTGCTATATAGAATTACAGGTGCCATACTGTGTATATATATATATATATATATATATATATATATATATATTTTTTATTTTATTTTATTTTTCCATTTTTGAGCTGGTAGGGCCCATTATCATGCCAGATACTACCATAGATAAGTCAATATGCTTCTACATAATACTTTTTTCCAAATAACAGATAAATGATAATTAATAGTTTCTTACCAAATTGTGGCTTTAAAGATTCAAAATCCTGTACATTACACTTTCAAAACCTTTTATTTTATTTCTTTCAGCAGCAAATAAAATCAGTGCTGACAACTCAGGGAATATACATATACAACAACACAATACACTTCCCTTATATACACATTAAAAAAGCAACAAGCTTGAAATATGTTTTAAAAAAAAACGAAGAAGACATTTTCTCCATCAAAAACTGTCTTCCACAACATAATAAAAAAACTTCCAAAATGGGAATGTACTGGAAAGTCTCTTTTCTTTTTGTTGTGTCATATCCAAGTAAATACTCGACTGATTCAATTAACCCTAACTCTCTAATACTGTACCTCTCAATCTGATAGTCTGACACAACATCATGTTTGGATACTTTGTCATGTTTAAGATGAGAATAATTAACAGAAAGAAAAATAAATCCAAACTAAATCTCTGTTTCCGTCAGCTCCCTATTTCAGTAGTCAGTAAGTGATTCGTTCAGAGTGATAGTTAATGGACTTAAATAACCCGACTGACGAAAAAACATTCAAAACAAGAACTACAAATTCATAAAAGAACTCAAGTTATACAGACACTTAATATTTATGATTTATAATTGGTATTAAATAACTTACAATAAAATAAACTAAAATTAAATAATTTAAATAAACTAAACTTTCATCAAAACATTTACATTTGGTTTGTAAAAGTTATTACACATGTTTGTGTTTGTTGTTCGAGTTGCATTTACAGTGTTTTGAGCAGCAGGTGTCCTCAGCGTGTGGTGATTCGAGTGATTCAAAATTGTGAATCATTTTGCAAAGCAATTGATTCAACTAATTCAGAGTTTCTCTCATCACTTGCCAATTCCTGTTTATGATAAACTGATTTACGATATAGGGAGCAAAAACAGACGCACCTTTTCTTTTGCTCATGTGCGGATGTGCTTTACTCCCATAAAATAACGTTATATTAGATAAAGTATTACAACGTTACATTCCATGTTAAGTAGTTAATTTATTACGTTTGTAAAACTATGAAACACACTGACCGAGTTGAAATAATTTAAACACCTTAAAATGTTTACAAACCTTTCTTCAGCCAAACCACAACAGATGCAGGAGCGCGGCGCAGCTTTGTGACATCACATTGCCAGACCAAAATAAAAGTCCTGTTCACACTCTGTGACCAAAATCACCAAGCCCATAGAAATTACAGACTAAAAATACAAATATTAAACATATGTCAGCGGTATTCAGAGACAAATTCTGGGTGAAACACACATTAAAATACGTAGTGTGTAACACATCTAATATGTGAGATTCTGTTTAAATTCTGTTTTTTTTTTTTTTTTACTGTTACACAATAAACAATGTTTGTCAAATTAAGTCTTTGTCGGAACACAGCTGCTTCACAAAAAAGAAAGAAAGAAAGAAAGAAGCAACATTCAGTAGGTAATATGTTGCAATGTGTTATTCTTAATTGTGCGCAATTAATTGTGATTGTGTGTTTGTGTAAGAACCTCACTATGAGTTTCCAACTGAGCAGCATCAAACAAAATTCAGTGTTTTGATTCACTTTCAGGGGTGTAAAAAAGTACTCAAAAATTATACTCAAGTGAAAGTACAGAAATTTTTACTCAATCAAAAGTACATATATCTGACCAAAAACATACCTGAGTATAAGTTAAAAGGTATTTTAAAAAAGTAGAAGTACTCTACCAAAAGTGTCTAGTCCCAAGGAATCTCTTCTGGCAAATTATGAAGCATTGCATGATGAAGACATTACTTGTGGTAACTGAAAACAGCATGGACAACACTGATCTTGATAATGACAGTAACATTGATGATGAAAGATTCAGTGACTACTTCATTTGTGATACTCCAGCACAATAATTCATAAAACAAACAAAGGGTCATGGAGGCTATAGTGGTTGTGATTGTTGCATGCTGGAGGGATCCTATGTTTCCTGAAACACATGCCACCCTGAGAACAGATGAGTAAACTGTGTGATGAAAACCATCTCAGATCACCTAGTTCGTGCTTGACTATATGCATGTTGTTTGTTCTGGTGTCACAAGGTGACCTAAAATACAGACAGAGCTCCCTTAAGAAATCTTGTGAGCTTGCACAAAGACAGAGGAATAAGACAACTGGAATTTACATTCTGAAAGTGATAAATTCTGGAATTTATCAGTCACATATGACTCTTAACAAAGTTGCAAACGTATATAGAACATGGGGTGCCAAAGATTATGTCATTAACTTGTGTCAGGGACAGAATACCATGTTTAGATGTTGCTAAAATTATCTGTACTGTAAACCTATCAGAACCTGTAGAAATGGCATTAACCGATTATCTGTATGACTATAAATAATAGTGTTTCTGTATTCTAAGTTAGCTCGAGGCTGTCTCCTCTTACTCAGTTTCTACGGCCTTTGGAGAACTCTGTCTTCAGTAAACTCTGTCAACTCATTGAACATCAAATTTGACTCCTTGTCTTCACTAAGCATACTGGTCTGTCCACAAGGTTTAACTGTAATCCCCCTACACACGCAAAACAAGAAAACAAAGCACTTGAGCATCTGTTTGCCAATGGCATGACTGTAAAATAAACAGCGGCAATGAATATAAATTATCCAAAGCCATAAGTATAGCTATACTAACAGTATCGTGCTATGCACCAGACATTGCTTTTACAAAGTGACATCTGGTGTGTGTGTGTGGGTTTGTGGCCTTTCAGTTTTGTCTTTATTCTTCATCAGGTGTTCAGAACATTCTGTTCATCAACTGCTTTTATTTCCAGCATATTTATTAAAAATACTGCAAATACTTGTAAATGTTGTAAATATATATTGTTCAATGTAAATATTTGTATGAACATAAAGATTCAACAACCAAACTATGAACAGAACAATTTTCTCTGACATGATGAACGTAAATAATTATTCTTTGAACAAAGGAGGGCCATTGAGAAGCAGATGGACTGCTTTATATATTCAAGTCACCACTATTTTGCCTTTACATGTTTAACAGATAACTTTTATTGTTGCAAGTTATTACATTTCCATAAATTAATTTCAGAATAACATTTTAAATAACAGAATATTTTTTTAAAACAGAGATACAAGCAAGTAATATGCAATGTTTTAACCTTCCACATTCAGGGTTAAAATGTAGTAATTGATAGTAAAAGTGATAACTTCAGTGTGCATGTGATTTAAGCTTTACTCCCAAACACAGGGCCAGCTCACTCTTCTGAATCTTCCCATCTTTATTCACATCACAGTGGCGCAGAAGAACCTCACGCAATTTATCCAGATCCACTCCACTGATACTGGGCTGAGAGAAAGAAAGACCGTTTTGGAATATGGAAAGAAACAGTTTGTCCAGAGCACAAACTATAAAGCATAAATTACACGGTAATGTTTAATACTGAAGGTTATGGACCCAAACAAACTACAACAACAAACCAAAAAGTTTGCAGTAATGATGTTTCAGACATGGAAGTTCAAGTTTGTTATAAAACTGATGACTTGTGATGTTTATTACTGTTTAGTCACTTACCCTGACAAGCTCCATCATGTCTTTGACAAACCCATCCACCTCTGGTCCTTCAAGTGCTCCAGTCTTACTCTAGAAAGAGAGCCAACCTTTAAGAGCTGGAACATCTTTAGCAGTGCATTGTGTTTGTACTGTGTCCAAGTACCACATTTGTAATGTACACAACAACAAACAATGTAATGCTAATGAAGTCATAATTCATCAGTCCACAAAGAGTAATGCATAGTGAATTTTCTTTTAACACTGTAGACTTATCCATGGGATTAGCTGGTTAGCATCCCTTATGAAAATTAACAATGGTTTTACTACAAATAAAACATTAAAAAAAACATGGTTACTATAGTATGCTAATCACAAATTAACCATGGTTTTGCTACGCTAACTACAGTTGAACCATTTTGTAGTAAAACTGTGGTTATACAAATGATAATCAATACGCCAAAAAACATGGTTTCTACACCTTTACTACAGTAAAACCATGGTTAATTTTCATTAGTGATATCTAGTTAGCCACTACTTCTATGAGCAGTTCTTGTGAGCAACATATAAATTATTTTAGATGTTTGCCAATGACCAGTTGTTTATTCTTTTTTTATTCTTTTTGGAGGGCTTTCAAAATTGTGCCATCAACCAATCAGTGTTGTTGCCATGTCGGGACACAATAACACATGGCATTTACAACTCAGGTGATTTAAAATCATGCATTGTATTAATAACAGTAGCAATGTTAAAAAGCATTCTTACAACATCATAATGTGCAAAGATCTTCTCAAAGTCTCTCTTTCTCTCCTCTTGACTGTTGGCCTGAAGAAGGCAGAAAATGGAAAGGTCATCATGCACTGGTCTGCAGCAAATTATTACATTTAGGATCACAAAAGATGAAATGAATTAGAGATAAAGTACTAACATCCATTTTGAACTGCAACAAGAAGTTGTCTTGCAGAGCCAGAATTCTGGGGAGGAAATACAGTTTCATACTTGATGAACTCCACAACAGTGACACTTTTATCAAACTGAATTGAATCAACATTGAACTGACTTGAGCTGAATAATGACACTATTGCCTTCTGTAGGGCTGCTTATAACTCAGGTTGAGCATATCTAATTGATGAACTTTGCATTGAAGAACTTTCACATGTTATTTTCCTGTTTATTGCTGTGAAGTTGATTTGAGAAAATCTCTATTGAATAAAGCACTATATAAATACAGCTGCTCCCAAATGTCACTGCTCATTTGCATAAAGTGAATCCTTTCTCAAATTCGTTGTATTACTAGACATGACCACATGGTAAATTTCACTTTTTCTGCCTGAAGCGAGTTGAGCTAAGCGACATTTACAATTTTCAAATTTCAGTCTGCTGGATTTATCATGTAAATCAATCATGTATTTTATATTACTATATTCATTGAGTTTCAATAAAGTTTGGATGCTTTAGTTGTCACTAGACTAACAAAAGAGTATTAAATTGTCACTGGCCACCAGCTAATTAACATTTTAACCTGAATTGATTCTAATATGTGACTGATCTGACGTAGGCAGCAACTCTGTATGTCATACTGGGTTGTGTAACACTGGGTTGAGTGTTTGCTTCTCTCTTTCAACAACACAAGCATACACACAAAAACCCATTCTCACCCTCAAGGCCCAAACAGCTCCACAAGCACAGAATAAAAGCACTATTGTTAAACACACATCACCTAGCTAGATCATTAAGATCCAATCTCCCATCTTTGTTTTTGTCAAAAATGCTCATCTGCAAGACAAAAAAACAACAGCAACAAAGCATTCATGATTAGAAAAGTGTTGGGCATTTTCCAAGCCATTTTCCAAACAAACCCTGTAGGGAAAAAAAACAGCTAAAACCAGCCAAAGCCAGTTGGATGGTCAGGCTGGTTTTAGCTGGTTGTTCCAGTTGGTGTCCCAACCTGACCTGCTAAGGAAGTGGCCAAAACCCCTCTAAAACCAGCCTGCTGACCAGCTATGTCCAGGCTGGATGACCAGCTAAAACTAGCCATCCAGCTTAAGCTGGTTTTAGCTGTTTTTTCAGTGCGTTCTCTCTACATCTGTCAATCATGTGATGCCATTAGGTATGAAAAAAAAAAATCAGAGAAACATTTTCCTATTTTAAATAGACGTATGATTACGATGATATATTTTCTATTTATATTTGTTTTATGTAGCTCATGGTATTTTTATAACAATAAAGGATGTTTATGACAAATGAAGCAGGTGTTGCATTCAATCCATTATAAAACATACAAAGAGTGCATGTCTGCCTATCATAGAATAAAAATCCACTTTAGATCTCAATCGGAAGTTATTACAAGCATTCGATGATGGTTTAAAGTGAGTTTTAAGCAAAAACATTAATAATCAATCAAATTTTCAAATGTAGCTTGATGCTAATTGTACCTCTATTTATATTTTAATGTTTTCTTGTAAGCATTATAGATAGTTTGTGTTTCCGCTGTAGAACCAAGCTTTATTTATCTTAATTTATACTACGGGGCCGTTGAATGCTTGAATCTGATTGGCTGACTAACGTTCTAAGGTGTGCAATTATTTTCAGGGAAACGCACGGCAAAAGTAGTTCCAGGCACCGCATTACATGTCCATATCACTTCGCCAAATGATTTCAGTTATTTCAAAGGTCCTTACAGCCTAAAAGAGCAAAAGAACCAAAGGACACTGGCCAAACAAATAAATACAGCAAGCACAAGGATAAAAACGACAGATCATATCCATGTTTTTGCCACAGTATTATGTTTTATTATGTACGGAAAGCACATACTTCTCCCACATCTCTCCCGCTCTCTCTCCCTCACAGAGTTTGCACACACATTAACATACGCGCTAATGTTGTTATCTCTACTCTGACGATTTTATCAGTAACATAGTTTAACGACTTAAAAACTACATGACTTCTCACAAGCGAGGTAACAACAAGGCGCTGTTTGTGAAGAAAATGAAATAAGTTTCACTATAACTAGAGACATTGCTGCCGAACACTTTTGAGAGACGCACAGACTCACAGAGGTAATCTCTCTCTCTCTCTCTCTCTCTCTCTCATAACTTAGTTATTAACTGTATTAACTGCATTAGTCTGCTATCAACGGCTCAAGCCTCCGTTACGGTTTAAAATGACGTTTTGGAATTAGCAACGGAGGCGTTGGATGAGATGCGGAAGAAATAATCCTACTCACAATAGCGATTTAAGTAGAAAAACCGGACGAATGCCTTGAAATATATCATCTGATCAATGTCTTGAGGTGTGGCAACCGTAGTATAAGCGGAATAATTGACTTCGGTCCGTTGAATTATTAGAAAAATAATGCACACCCGAGGTGTAACGGTGTATAACTCCACTTCGCGTCGTGGCCGCATCACCACCTCGGGTGTGCATTATTTTTCTAATAATTCAACGGCTCGTCGTCAATTATTCCTTACTTAATGCTGTTGAGCAGCAGACGATGTTAAATCCATATATGACATACATATCTAAGGAAAAATGTATTGCTGGTCGGTGCCACCTAGCATGCAGGTGTGAATTAGCAGAAGGAATCAGTCATTTTGCACTCGGTGTGAAAGCACAGTTCGTCGGCGATTCACTTCACTTTTTTGCATCGTGCCCAGTGTGAAACAGCCTTAAGATTTGCCAGCATGGCGAGTGATAAAAATGTGTTCTAGAGTTTTAAAAGGGCATTCCAGTGCTGTGCTTTAAAATTAAATTATTATAATATTAATTCAAGTGATGAAGGATTTTTAAAGTCTAACAGTAATCAGCGTTAAGTACTACTGTAGGTTAACCCTGCCTGCTTAAAATGTTTGAAAATAATTAACAGTTTAAAAAATTTGTTAGGAATTTAGAAAAGTAATCAAATGTAATCAGTTACATTACTTCAATAAAGTAATTGAAATAGTTACACTACCTACTTCATTTTAAATAAGGTAACTTGTAATCTGTAACCTATTACATTTGAAAAGAAACATTCCCAACACTATATACAACATATGCTCTAGACATATCAGTCGGCTGTAAAAAAAAAAAAAAAAAAAAAAAAAAAAAACCTGTCATAGATGCCACCATTTGAAAACACATGAATGGCTAAACACTACTCACTTTAATGAGTAATACTCACTGGTAATGGAAAAAACCCAGACTCCTGAGATCAGGTCAAAGGAAGGTTAACGCATGGGTGATCAGCTGCAGTTTGCTGATGGCTGATGTAAACAGTGCTATCGCTCACTAATTGACCTGTATACCCGGCATCTTAAAAAAGCAGTACTTTTTATGTGAGATGACACTGACACAATGGCCCAAGAATGACTTGTGTGTACATAGACAAACAATTAAAATAGTGTATATGGAAAGCAAAAATGATCCCTTCTTCAGACAGATTGTGGAATATAGCAGGAATGTGGTATATAGCGGAATACTAGCACTGGCTTTTCAGACATATCTGGCATATATGGCTCATGCTGATTATGTATTGTATTTGCATAGCTCCAGTATAAACATCAACAACAGCAACTTACAGTAGAAATATTAAATGTCAAGCTATGTGTCAAGGTGTAACCATACAGAGGTGCATCATTTGAGAAGTTTAGGTTTATACAAATAATTAATAAAAAAAACAGCAATGTTACCATGGTATTTGTGTATTCATCCAACTTCCTAGAGGGAATATTCTTTTTGTGCTGCTGGAACAAGTCATTCAAGAAGCCCTGCCATCAGAAATAGATAAACAATCAAAACACTACTCTCAATATTCAAACTTTGTCAGTGATTATGTTAATGCAACTAACTGACAGTCTCTGCCAGCAAGTCATGTGTATGCATTTACCTTAAGCTCCACAGCTGATATGTAACCACTGCTGTCAGCATCATATTTCCTCCAGATCTATCATAGGAAATGTGCAAAACTTTTTTATCTCACACTTTTTTATCTCTCTTTTTTTATCTACAGCTGGTTTATATAAATGATGGTCATCACAACTCAAATAAACTACAACCTGAAATCACAATACTGATATTTGTGATGCCAAAGACTGTTTAAACATTAGATTTAAAATGTTTACCTTCATGAACTCCACACTGTTATCCAATGGAGCCTCTCTACGAAAGATAAGAAGGAAGTTCTCATCCTCCGGCAGGATCATGTTGGCTAGCTAGTATAAATGCAAACAGACACATTCAGTAATATGGGTTTATTAACAAACACAGGGTTTAATCAGGACAAATCTGTCTCTACTCATAAAAGTAAATTGCTTCCTAAACCGTTTATTTTAAATAGACAAAACAAAGATTTCTATAAAATGTATAATCATAAAACTGAATGATTGAATGATAGCAGCATGACATGACATTGTAAACATGTAAAGACATGACAATGTAAAGTCTGTTTGCAGTATAGAATCGTAGCGTAACCGGGAACTGACAATGTTTTTTTTTTTTTTTTTTCAGATAATGACTTGACTTTTGCTCTGACCGCTATGTGATTATGTACAGTACATTAATGACAGCACTAATGGCTCTGATTACTGGAACTATTGCATCTAATCCAGTGTTTCGACCATCAACAGCCTCACTTTACTTAAATCTACTGTGCAAATGTGATGGAAGCAAAACAAACCATTAGCATGACAAAGAAAATGACTCTAACACTTTTAATGTAACTGGTGCAACCGTGCTGGAAACAGCCGGAAGCCATAAAGTGGCTAGATAACATCTGCAGCCGCAGAGAAACCTTTGCCATCTCTGCATGCAGAAAGCAATTCAGCTATGTTTGTTTTTCTCTGCACACAGAATGACTAATTATTGAACAACAGGTAGACAGTAAGGTATCTGTTTATGGTTGCTCATTTTTTGCCAGTTCCATCACAGGATTATCAGTTTTTACTTTTCTGCAGGACTAACAATAATGAAAATGTAAAAAAAAAAAAAAATTGTGATGTACTTCGTGGATCGCCAAGCGTCCATCAGATGTGAGATCATAGGTAGACATAAAGCTCTTCTTTATCTTCTGTACTCTTTCCTCTGTAATCTTATCCTAAAGACAGCAGAACAAACAAATTGGTTACCATGACTATAGTTCCATCATTCATCTCTCATTAATTCCCCATCATCACTCAGCATAACCACTGGACTGGAACAGCTGTGCACCAATAGAGCTGCTCATAAGATATTCAATGAACATCTGACACAACTTTTATTTACAATATGCCTTCTTACATCACAATAACCCTTATTCACTAGCTTTTAGAAACAGTATCATAGAGAGCATTTGTTTTGTTTGTTTAGTAGGGACATGCAAGTTAATGAACATCAGTGTAAACTACAAAATGTCAATATGCTGGGTTATAGCAACTTTGCTAGAACACTGAAAATCTATTTTTATCTTGTATGTCTAACCACAGTTTCCTGAAAATAAAGTGTTGTTTGGTTTCTTGAGACGTTGCACGAGTTCCCGAGTAACAGTCTAAATATAACAGTCAAAATATATCAGTTTTGAGTGTACTATACATGTGCACACATACTTTTTTTAAAACCATGATAACCATAGTTTCCATCCAAACACCATAAATACTACATATATTGTAGGTATAATGAAACTTTTCTGTAGCATTCAACAAGAAAATAAAACAAAATGACAGAAAATATAGAAAAAAAACTATTTTTTAGGACCACAATGTTTTTAAATTCTGTCAAAAAGTGGTCCAGTTTTGTCCAGTGGCAGTGTCATCTGCTGCTGTGAAAGGTAAACAGATGTTAAATGGCTGTTGTGTGTGTTGTGCTTGAGGGCGAGGGAACAAATCCTAGTGTGTAAACAGCCAGAGAGCACTCTTAGAGAGCACTTACAGAAAGAGTATGTCTAATGTGCTTCCATAACCACACAATGCAAACAATAACACCCGTGTCATCAAAAACAGTTAGAACAGTGATGTGTTTACAGGTTTAATACACTGCTGAACTTTTGATTCCAATCATTTTTTTACATACCTTTGGCCCTAATTTTTCCAGCATGTGACGGAAAAAGTCATCCAACTCTTTACCTTCAATGTAGCCATTATCTGTGGAAAAGTGTTTATCTAGTATTTATCTTATGATCACATGAACCGATACAGAGGGTATTTAAATCTAAACATGCATCACAGTGTAAATTAAATAACTACAAGTAGATATAATTTGAAAGCAGAATGGAAATGATTTTAAATTCTCACCATCAGCATCAAAGTGTTGCCAGATCTGTAGAAAACCAGCAGCATCTAGATTAGCAAAGGCACAGTCCATGATGGAAATATAAAATAAATGATACAGTGAGAAAGGGCAAGAGCAGAAATGTGATGCAGCTGTGCACAGAGAGGGACGCTTTCCTTTGACTCACTGAATGAACACAGAATAAAACCCCTCCTCTTTCACACCACTCTTAGCAGTCATCTGCTGAAAGACTGTTATGATCTGAGGTCAAACTGGGTAGTTTTCACTTTTAAAAAGTGCCTGTTAGTTTTTTTCAGTAGAAATAACCATTAGGTACTGTGCTGTATAAACTCTGTGATGTTGCCATAAGTAACCCCTATGCCCCATATTTGTTTTGTTTTTCTATTATATTATTCGTATAAATGTTTGCTTGTATGTTTCCCATTGTTTGAAGATAACTGTAGTTACTTTATTTTCTAGACTAAGGTGCACATTAGACAGAATAAAAATAAAAGAAAGCAAGAGTTTCACCTTGTAACAAATATGAGAGCAAAATGGCTAAACATAAAAACCACCCATTAGGTGGCAAGATGCACTATGTAGCTCACCACTAAACAAAGGAAGAAGAAAAAAGGCACACTTCTTCTTAGCATCCGTTTCTGTGGTGACTCATGGATTCTGCACTCTTGTGTCTTGTATATTCAGTTGTGAAAATTTAAGGCTGGAATATACAACTTTTAAAATCTGAGCACATATTGAACACATAACACTAGGCATCATATACTTACCAACTTTGTAAACAGTAACAGAGTAAACAAACAGAGCATTGTACACTAAACAGAAGATCACACACTATCAGACTTCTAGTTTACTGATCACAGTGACTGATATCTGGGCCAGAGGGGTGTCTGACATCTGGGCTAGATGTGGCCCACATTTACCTTTGCTAGATGCAAAATCAAATACCTAGTTAACCTATAATAAAGAAAATCTTAATGTACTCTAAACTGGTTTATTAAAAGACAAAAATCAGATAAATACAGATAACCTTTAAAGCAGAATTCCAATACAATATATACATTCAGCTCTTCTCACTGAACTGACTTTTGAACTTGTCAGGCTTTCTGCAACAGATGAGTGCCAGAAGTGGAGAATTCAAATCAGCAGTTTTATTTGATAGCTCAATCTTGCAGGTTTGCATTGAAAAACATCAGTCCCTTCCTAACGGAGCATGCTGCATAACTTCTCATCCAGACCCTTGTCATTTCTAAGCTGGGCTACTCCAATACTCTTCTGGCTGGACTTCCATCATGTGTGATCAAACCTCTACAAATGATTCAGTATGCAGCAGCTTGACTGGTTTTCAACAAAACCAAAAGGGCCCACATCACACCTCTCTTTATCTCACTGCACTGGCTGTTGGTTGCAGCTTGCATCAAGTTCAAGACATTGAGGCTTGCAGAACAACCGTAGGCTCCACACCCTCTTACTTGCATTCATTCTTATTAAGTCTGCATCCCCTCCAGAAGCCTGAGGCTGGTAAGGTAACTCAGTGGTGCCATAACAGAGAGGCACAAAATCACTTTACAGAACATTTTTGTCATAGGCGGAGTTTAGGGGGGCCAATCATGATTTTGTCTGAGCTATGAATAAGATATAAAAAATTATAAAGTATAAAGATTTCATATTTTCTCATTTTATTTGTATAACATTATTTTAGTGGATAGAATAAGTACGTTTTGGGCTAAATTGATTTCAATTATATTTAAGCTCTATATCCTTGCGAGTCGCGACTCATGATTCTCAACTTGTCACGATACATGAGAAGACTCTCTTTTCGTTATTTTCCCGCTTTAGCAAGTTAACTAAATAATGGATATTTGCCGTTTTTTTAATGAACCCGCTAATAAAAATGTGGTGGACTGAGTCATTGCTGGCTGAATTGGCAATTACCTTGAGTGTGGTGTGTGATGCGGTGTTCAGTTTAAGCATACACAAGCCTTAAAGTGCCTCTATTATAGGTTATGAAAGGTTCATATTTTGGTTTTGGGAGTCCCCAACAACAGGTTGACATGCATGCAAGGTCAAAAAACACTTTCATTTTCTTATAATATGCATTTATTTTTACCTAATTTGCTCAACGACTCCAAAACGATTCGTTCAACGATTCATTTTCCAAACCCCTCCTTTGCTTGAAGCTAATTTGCGGTGATTGGTCGATTTCATTTAAAGCAGTGTTTGTGAGCTTTAAACGCTCCAAAAGCGGCACCTAGTGGCAAAGAATGAGTTTGCATTTTCATTCAGACCAACGCGAAAATCAAGTTTTCCCAGGTCTGCGTCTGCAACAAGTGGGCGGGCAATATGTTAATGTTTCATTTTGACGTCAACATGAAACAGCTTGGGACTCGTTTTAAAAACGACTTGTTTCAATGATTCAGAGTCGACTCTTTCTTTTGAGAAACAATAACTTTATACACGGTGCACTTTCAGATTTAAAACTTTGCAGTATGTTTTCATTCACTTAGAGCTGTTACACACTGCATGAAAGGTCATTTTCAAAAATCCATAATAGGGGCACTTTAAGATTCACCCTCAGCTTGTGACAGCTGAAATGGATCTTGTGAAATGTGTGATTGCATCACCGATCACTCTTGAGAAACTTACGTTTGTGTGAGAGATAAGTACGGAAGGATAAATATCCAAAATTTTTCAGACTACTGCAGTTGGTTTGGCTACATCAGAATAAATTGATCAGTTATGAGGAGAACAAGAAATTATTTGTAATTGTTTGTCAAGAGCACTTGCTGCCACACAAATTAGTGCTCTGAATAAACAGATTTTGTGTTATTTTTCGTGTAAGGCTGTGTGAGTGTTAATGTATGGTCTGTTTCAGTGGTGTAGTCTACAGTAGTTTTTTGTAGTGGGTATACTCTGATTTTTCCCTCACAGGCTCATACTCACCGTCCCAAAGCGACACCCCATAAGCACCACCACACTCACTAATTCATACAATATGCATATGTAACTGAGAGCATTCTAAAATACTGCTAATGTGATATCAACATGTCAATTTATTATAAGCTACAGAAGACTTTAACAGCCAATGACATTTACAGCTGGAGTTTGGACTGATTTTCTACTGTTTAGTGTTAATAATTTCACAAGGCCAGTTACATTTAGCTTAAGAATATGGTCCCTGGAGCATAGGTTTTATCAGCTGGCAACTATCAATGCACATTTAAGAGTGCCTGTTTTTAAATTCCCTAGCCTGACTTTCAGTCCAAAATACTGGTCAAGAGTTCTCATCTCTCTCATCATCTGAAACAAGGAGATATAAACATTGTATTCGGTTTAACTGCTGTACAAATACACACACATACACAGTATCTGTGTTATCTCTCCCCTTCTCCCGTATTCACTGATCCACCACCAAAATAACAGAACTTAAGTTATTAGCTAGTTATGTTGGCTTGAGAGAGCCAACATACTGTTATATTATTTAAACTTATTATTATTCTTCTGAGACAAAGAATTTTCAACTGTAGTGTAGGCTATATCCTCCTAGGGCTTTAATGCTACAGGTACCAAACTCGTCATAGACCTTGGAACTGATCTGTAGATTGTTTCTATATCTTTTCTAACTGATGAGACTTACAGGTTTCATGTAAATAATTATCAAAAATCAAAGATTTCCCATAGACTTGCATTGGCAGAGCAAAAATGCCATCTCTAGAGGACAACTGCGTCCACTAGAGGGAGCCACATGATAAGAAATATTTCAACTACCCTCATTTACTTTCGTTTTCAGTCAGTTAAATTTACAAATAATTGCATACTTTTCCTTTATGCTGCCAAGCAAAGTTAACATATTTGATCATGACCAGGTCAGGTAGTGACTATCTGATGTCCAGAGGCCAGTGTGAAAGATGACAGTTCACTGATCTGTCACTGCTCCTATGGGGCCACTGGTGTATCCCCACGAAATGTAATCATTTGCATGTTTTTTAAGCCATGCCAATTAAAACATTCAAGCGATTCGTGTCGTCTGCTGCTGCTTCAGTGGCTTACAAAAACACTGAAAGAGTGTAGTTTGAGTTTGCTTTCGTTTCATATCTCCCTCAGTGATTCACATTCAATTCTGCGCAAGAGTTGCGCAATAGCAGTGGTCATTACAGAAACACGGCGTGATTTTCAAAAAGTCAGTGCTTCGCAATACAGATGGGGTGAATTGAATAAACGGATGAAAGTTCTGTTACAAAACAATGTTGTTACGTATCATCGCGCTTTTTTAAGTGGGTATACGGAAATCCTTGACCTTTCCTAGTGGGTATACGGCGTATACCTGCGTATCACGTAGACTACACCACTGGTCTGTTTAATGTTATTTTAATATTGTGTACAGGGTAAGCAGAGCGGTCTGCAGGCTAGCGTTACCTAGCATCTTCCTTGCTAACGTACAGTCCCTGGCAGATAAGATTGATGAATTATGACTCCGGCTGAATAGCACAGTTCCAAACAGCGTGATTGAGCTAGAAGGGCACTGCATCTACAGAACTGACACAACAGCTGTGGACTCTGGTGAAAGCAAAGGTGTCTGCATCTTTGTAGACAGAGCTTGCTGCACCGATGCTGTTATTGCAAAATCCCACTGTTCTGCTGATCTTGAATAACTCTTCATCATGTGCAGACCATTTTATCTGCCCTGTGAATCCTCATCTACCATAATCGCTGTGCTGCATCTATGAAAGAACTCTCCTCTGCTGTTAGTAAGTTGCAGATGGCACATTCATTTTATCAAAACATTCTCCCCCCCCTACAAGAGGAGACAACACTCTTGATCACGTTTATACAAACATTCCTAATGCATACAAATCAACACCCCTCCCCCATGCTGGACAATCTGACCACTTATCTCTGTTCCTACTCCCCAGATACACCCCATCATCAAACGTCTGAAACCCATAAAGCTGCGTTCACACTACCAGCGACTTTGTCGCTGCCTTTTGCCCTGGGTGGCGATTTAAGTCGCTAGTGGGCGTTCCCACCTCTGGTTGCATAGGTAACGTTTATGAATGATTATCATTGACAGCGAATGAGTTTTCTTGCCGCTAAAAACAAACATTATGGAGGGAAAAACACTATATATGAATGGAAACAGTACATACAACGCTTAATTCCAAAGATGAACGAGAAGCAACGTGTGATCTTTGCCAAGGGCAAACGCCAGTCTGTGGGTCCACGAAACCATTCGGGCTCGGAGTCAGCACGGGCGAGTACCACCGGCTGG
>JAFVLL020030062.1:5000-24048 GCA_021397915.2 Tor tambroides
TGTGACCCAAGTCGTGAGAAAAGTGCTAATCAGGAAGCTGCTTTTTTTCTTTTCTTAGTAAATGTATCCAAAAGATGTACTTATCTAGGGTCGGTTTTAAACTTGGGCTGTACGTGTTAAAATCATCAGGAGGGAATGCCTGACTTCAGTAGAAAGTAAATCAGTGTCTTATTGGCCTCAAAGGACACCCGTAAAATCAGTATCTGGCCTTGAATTGCTCTTTATGAGTATGTATGAAAGAAATACTTTTGTTTCATGTTTTGGAATCATGTTTGTATATTTGTATATTAAATGTTTCTATATTTTTTATATTAAATTTTGGAAATTTTAAATAGTTTTATTTAGCAATGATATGTTAAATTGATCAAAAGGACCAAAAATGCTGTTCTTTGGAATTTTCTTCTCATGAAAAAGAATTCTTAAAAAAAATGTTTACAACATTTATAATAGGAAGAAATATTTCTTGAGCACCAAATCAGCATATTAAAATTACTTTTGAAGGATCATTTGACACTGAAGACAGGAGTATGGCTGCTAAAAATGTAGCTTTGCCATCACAAGAATAAATTGCATTCAAAATGTATTAAAATAGAAAACAATTATTTTAAATCATAATAATATTTCACAATTTTATTTATTTATTTATTTAAAAATAAAAGAAAGGAACTCAAATTCCATTTCCAAATGATGATATGATTTAAATTATAGGTATAAAATATATAAATATAACAATTCTTGCATAGGTGTGTTTACATAGACTTTTTAGAGGGGACATAAATGCAAATCAGTAGTTGATTTTTATAGTAAAAAAAAATCCTTGACAAAGCCTTGACTATATTACAGCTGTATTGCCTGTTTAAGGGTTAAATAGCAATACTAAACAAACAGAAGTGCAACATATTTCATTTGTTAGTAATTTTAAAATATCTTTAACTACATGTTGTGTTTTTAGCCACCACAATTCTTTTTCATGCTGTAGGTTCAGTAATTGTGTTGAACCATTGTTAGCAGTAAACAAAGAGAATTTTAGTATGGTATTCCATCTGTATCAACCATTAATAGAAACAAATGTCAGCTAGATATCCGTTCTCAATTCTGAGAATATATAATAATGACTGATTATTCAATTTTGTTCAATGAAAGAAACCTTCTTGGCACATTTCAACTTATAAATAGTATCAGGTTTCTTTGATGTGTTGCAAAAAAGTCATTTCACCGCTTTTTGTTGATGCTAATCAGCCAGTCCAAACATTGCAACAGTCTTGAAGTGGAGCCCATGTAAGAGACCAAAGCAGAGTACACATACAACTCATGAGCAAACACAAACCTAAAGTCAAATCTTGTGAGACAAGCTACACAGGCTTCATCAGCAACAAAGACATGTTCCAGTATCATTGTTGGCACGATAGAGAGAAATCGAGAGGTTTGTTGACCGAGGGGATCGGGATGGCAAACAGACGGAGCAGCTTGGACCCCGTCCCGCATCTGTCTCGGGTGCTTTGCCTATTGGGCCGCAAGATTTAAGGGATTGGCCTCTCTCAAGAGGGCTGAAGCCAGCCTTTATCTCCAACCGACACAATGTGATAAAAGGTTGTAATTAGCAGTACAGCAAACATAAAAACCTGAGCTGAGTGCAGTGAAACCTTACAGGTTTGTGTGTGTGTGTGTCCCATCAGCCCAGCTGAAATCACTAAACTAATCCGAAATACAGAGACAAACCAACAGATACCCCAGAATAGTGATGGGTGGATGGGTCTCTGTAAAGTAACTGCTCTTTGACCTCCCACTCTGATCCTTTAGTAGTTTATTAAAATGCTAATATCGGTAGCGTTTCGGACTAAGAAACATTGAGTTAGGAAACACCTGCCATGCTGCTGAACAGCCTGTTTGAGATTTGTAGGACATTATAATCTAAAATATCAAATCCCTATTTCAAATGACATTTTATTAAGGGTTACATGCAAATATATAGTATTTACTGTGAAGCCATGCAGACTGTTTCTTTTAGTAACAGGTAGTAACGTTAAAAAAAGTTTGGACTAACAATTTATGTCACCAGTGGCAAGACAAACATTTTAAATGTTTCTGAGTAGGTCTCTTTTTTTAGTATCTTTGTTCTTTGTTTTTGTTTCTTTTTAAATCGGTAGTCCTTCTTAAAATGGTAACATTGTCTTTGAAAACAAAGCTATTGTTTGAAGCGAGTTTGTGGTAAGATCATGCAAAATTCCAGCCACTGTTTTACACTTGAATAAGATCATATCTTTGGATGTACTAGAGGAACTAGAGGAAGTTCTTCATGTATATCCTTACATCCTTTTCCTCATATACCATAAGCATTGACATGAAAAGATAGACGGTTGCTGTGCTGTAATTAATTTTTGTTTAATTTCTCTGGAGAATTAGTGTTAATATCTTTTATTATGCAAAGTTGATAAAAATATGGATTGCTTAAAGCAAATATCGCAGGAAAATAAAGAAATTAAGATTATATGCATCACTGCAACCGATTGCTTGTTCACAATTTTCTTCAAACATCACAGATCTTAATTAGGCAATTATATGATTTATAAAAATAAAATTAAATTAAAGTTTACTAGTTAAAGAGACTTTTAAATGAACAAAAAAGTATGTTTACAAAAATAATGAATGTATTTCTCTGACAAGGATTTGTCTTGCATCTTTTTTTTTAATGAGTATATTTGCTCATTTAAGGTGAACTGAAGTGCACTTTCACAATATAGTTGGCCGCTTCTTTGTAAAATGAGGTAAAAGTGCTATCCTGAAATGAGTAAAGTGCTTGAAAGGTCCTTTAGCCCATGGAGGGTCTGTGAGAGCACAGTTTCCCCACTTTCCCCATTGCTTGCCTCTGAAGGTTTCTTGAGTAAAGGGGCACCTCTTTGAAACCAAAATGCCAGAAGGAGGGAAAAAAGTAACAAAGGCTTATTCTCTCAATTGCCCGATCGAAAAGTTTCTCCTACCACACTACAATAAACTCACATAGAAACATGACTATTCTTGGCTAAATTAGCATTCAGACAATAGCCAGTCCATGTACAGCTCAAGCTTCACACACTTTACAGTCTATCGGGCCAAACCAGAGTAGCACTCGCTTTCCCTAAAGACCCACCTCTTTACATCTCTATGGGGCAACTCATTAGCTAAGTAGAAACTCCTCTTTTCTTATTGCATCTCTGTCTTTTGTGATAATGTCAGCTTTTGTCTCCTTTAAATGATCCTAAACAAGGCCCATTTTCTGGTTAATACATATTTACAGCCATGTAAGGTTTTTGTGGGGATCCTGTAGTTTTATTTCGGAGGGTGTCATTCCCTGAGCAATAAAATCATTAACAAGCTGTTGAAGGGTAATTGTTTTGCCATTTTAATTTTGTTTCTGCAGACTTCAATGAGTCTGTAACATTTGAGGAGACAGATGGCCAGACAACACAAGCTAACTTTAGCAACCGACTTTAACCCCACATCGACTTTAGAACTAATACGCTGGGGATAAAGCTGGAATGAAAGTAAAAATAATGTAAAATAACAAAAAAAAAAAAAAGAATGTGCTAGTAAATTAGATTGAAACATATTTTAGTCCAATCTGGAGCAGCACAAATCCGATTTTTTGGTCACGCTTCATTTTAAGGTCCAATTCTCGCTATTAACAAACCATTAACTACGACTTTTGCCTCAATAAACTGCTAATTTGCTGCTTATTAATAAGGTAGTTGTTAAGTTTAGGGTAGGATTAGGGATGTAGAATATGGTCATCCAGAATATGTGCTTTATAAGGACTAATAAACAGCCAATATGTTTTTAGTAGGCATGCTAATAAGCAATTAATAGTGAGAATCGGTCCATATACTAAAGTGTTACCGATTTATTTTGGTATATTTCAGTCAAATCGGATTATTTTTTTGAACTCTGAACAGCATAAAACAACATGAAATCTGAAATGTTATCAAATCTGGTTTGAAATGCAATTCAAATATGATTTTAATGCCATTTTGGAGACAACATATGCATCAATATGTACAGTAAATAGTACAGTAATGCTTACGATGTACCTCATGACAGCAAGACGTCATGATAGACATGAACAGATGCAAAATTTCCAATTTTCTGTCCCTTCTTTTCACAAATGACAGCTACACTGTCTGAACAAACAGATCCGATTTCAAAACAAGTCAGGTTTATTTGTGAACAAAGCATGAAGCTGTATGGAAAAAACGGGTTTACCACCATCAGCATTTCCCAAAGGATATCAGAACCAACTTTTAGCACACCAAGGGTCACATCAACACGTATACAAGCTTGGACACCAGCATTGTTCATGGTCTGATGAAATAGCCTTGTTATCTGTCAGTGTTTCTGTTTTCTAACCCCCTTTCGTTTTACAGTAGACTCTTGGGTGAGGGGTCATCCACTGAATGAAGAGGGCATCTGTGGTGATCCGTGAAAAGGGACGAGGAGAGAACAAAAGATGGAATCCCCTTGGTTACAAAGACAAAAGAGACAGACACAAGGTCCGAAAGATCACCCAAATCATCTCCTGTCGACAATGACAAGTTTCTAAGAACAAGCGAGGATAAGGGGGGATCGGTGGGAGATAAGCTGTGGTCCTGAGCAGAGATTTTAGCACGAGCTGCTAATTCCACTCTGCTTAGCACACAATTAACTTCTCTCTCTGCCAGCATAGCCATGGTCCAAATGAGCCCAGAGACAAACAGTGGAAATGAGGGCTGAACAGATGCCACAAGACAAAAAAAAAAAAAAAAATTCTCAGTGAAAGGCCTAAGAATGACACAAAGCATCAAAAAATGACACACTGCATATTATCCCTTTAAGCATTACTTTGCGCCACATCATGGTGATTTAATTTTGCACCTCCATATATCTATATTATATATAATTTTGATGAACCGTTTAAAAGCATGTACAGTTAAGGTTTTAGAAATGGCAAATTCTGAATCAGAATTCCTGAAACATTATTTTCTTGTAAAACATCCTCCAATACTATTTGATTTATTTACAATTTCCAAAAATAATACTTTACAGTATACCAAAAACAGCTTTTGGTTGAACCACTTACTACCTGTACTAACATTTTGCCTTTGGGTAGCTGGTTTCATATTACAAATATTTGTTTCTTGGTTATATTACAACATTTGTTTAAGTAGTTTAAGATTACTCTGAGCGCATCCTAATGAGCAGGATGGAGAGATTTATCAGTGGTGTTCCCAAAGTTGTTAACAAGTCTATACAATACATGCATGTAGCGTAATGATGTCACTTTTGTTGAAAATGTTTTGTTGACATGATTTGGATTTCCTGGGTCTAATCCAGGTATTGGGGAGTAGAGGAAATTCTTTCTCACAAAAAGGGACAATATAGCTACCCATGCTGAAAACGATGCCCCTGCTGACTTTTACATTACAGTCAATGTAGCAAGAAGCTAATGCTCCAATAGGCTTAGCGAGTAACAAAAGTATCCAGCCTCTGAGAGAGTCAGCCAATATTCTTGGGCCTGAAGCACCTGCCGTCGCCACAGTGGCTCAGGAACTCCTCTCTTCCGATGGACAGCTCAGGGGTCTAGATTAGGCACCTGCAGCATAGACATCCTCAAGGCTTCCTTCTCTTTAAGGACACCCCACAGGATATCATGTCCTATATCCACAATCCTACAGCTACACTCAAAACCTAAGAAGATATGTCCCTCCCCCCATTATACCTCATTTCGTATGGGTGCTTAAAACTAAATTCTTTCTCAAAGTTGATCATTCAGGACTGAACATTTGCTGAAACATAACTCGTAATTGTAATGAAAATTATGTCCTCCTCATGTTTCAAACCCATATTTCTCAAATCTGTTTTGGAAAAAGCTTATCATGGAATAACTAAAACACAAACAGGTATTCTTGAACAATAGCTTGGAATCTTGTCTTGAAGATAATGACTGGCAGTTCAGTGGCTTATGAGTTATATTCCACAGCAAATCAATTGGCCACTGGGGTTCAGAGTTAAGGTAGTACTAGTTTGTGCCGGCCAACGCACATAACCCTGCTTCCATCAATCTTTGTCCCCTGACTCTCTCACAAGGCACTCACTGCTTGATTCCTCTATCAAACGCTCCTCAATGAACAAAGACAACAGATGCTGTTATCAGCATTCTGCTTGAGGCAGTTCCGTTTAGGCCACTATTCAGATCGTTCAACATTACGCCTGATTTTTACACCATTGAATGTAAGCACTCTGATTGAATTAGTTATTAAAATTAAAACAGTCAAAACATTGTAGGCCTATATATAATACGTGTCATATATGTTGATTATTGGCCTATATTAAAAAAAATAACCTTCCCCTATATATATATATATATATATATATATACTAACTAAAATAACTATAATATAAAAAGTGCAAATACGCAAATATAATTTATTACAATACAGTTTGTTTGTAATAATACTATATTGTTATTAACTATTATTGTATGTCGTATTATTATTTTAATATATTATATTTTTAGTAGTATATTACTATTTATATTATTATTATATTAGTGATAATAAATTATTGGTCTCATAACATTAATAGCTGTCATAGTAGCACTGAGTGTTTAACAGGTCTATCTGACTCTTAAATTGTTCAGTACAAAAAAAAAAAAAAAAAAACCTTTTAAGTTAGATCACACAAAGATGGTAAACCAAAATGATTTTTCATTAATGTATGAAAGTTTCACTTTAGTCGTAACACTTTTTGTATAGGGACCAATTCTCACTATTAACTAGTTGTTTATTAGCATGCCTATTAATAACATATTGACTGTTTATTAGTGCTTATAAAGCACATATTCTGCATGACCATATTCTACATCCCTAATCCTACCCAATACCTAAACTTAACAACTACCTTACTAACTATTAATAAGCAGCAAATTAGCAGTATATTGAAGCAAAAGTCGTCACTAATGTAATGGTTTGTTAATAGCGAGAATTGGACCTTAAAATAAAGTGTGACCAAAGTTTTTTATAGGAGTAATCTAACTATATGAAATAAAATGTACACAATCAAGATTCTGGTTATATATTGTTGTTAAACAAACAAGCAGAACATTACTTCATGAATGCTAATCCTTAGATGAATTGTTCCCTGAGGTATTCACTCAGGTGTTTGTATTTGCATTTCCTGTGTTGACCACATAGTGTGTGATTGTGATGCCATGGCAGGGGTTTTTCAGGTTGGTTTGGAGGGAAACACCTGGAATGATGACACACACACACCTCAGGGCTAAGAGGTAGGGGGTGAACTGTATGGTGCCAGCTTCCTGTTGGGCTATTCACAAACAGAGTAAGTTAGTAATTATGCTGCCAACCTGTAAAAGCTTTTAACAACACTCAGCACTGCAGCTCACGAGTGAGGAGCACAACAGAATCGACCATTAAGCAGAGTGGACAAATAAAGCACAGATGGATTGTCTTTAGTTATCCTACTGTGAGAGGAGATTTGTTAAAATCTGTTGACAACTGAGTTTTGGAGTCTTTCCCTCCCCAACTTCACACCTAGTAGTTATATTTAATGTTGATGAAAAATCCTGAATAATCTGCTCTTTCTTTATTGTTGTTGTGCACAGATGCTTCTGATCTGATGCAGCAGGAACTGTCAAAAAAGGACATGTGCATTCAAATACAAAAGATGTGATCCTTGTGGCCTTTAAGGTTAGAAAATCCCTCTACACAATCTCCAAAAATGAAACGGCAATGTGGACCATGACAAAAAACAAAAGACCATCAATAGTTTAGTACAAAACCATCTCTTTTTGCCATGCTTTGGTCAGTGGGTCGACCAGAGGAACGGTCAGCGTAGCAAATCCACAGCTCTCCATCATCCTGAAAGCTGTGTCCAATCGCATTCATCCAGAGCAGCAGGTAACCCACATGCTACGGCCACTGCGTTGACCATCTCCTCCCATTGGCCGAGGCTTCCTGACCAGTTCATGGGTCACTGGCCTGGCCGGACACAAGCAATGCTCATGACAAATGTGGTCTGGGGTGGCTAGTGAAGTGATTAATGGCTGTTCAGATTATAGGCCGTACCACACTACAACACACCCGCTGGGTATCAAACTCAAACAGCAAGGCCTTTGTCAGATGCCGTTCTCCTTGTTCCAAGTGCACAATGTGCTATTGCCAACCTGCATCGTGACGTTCTTCTTGATGTTTGCATGCATAAAGTCGCTGTTTTCTTGGTTTGGTGGTTGAAATATGGCAGAGGTTTTTGGATTGTCCTTTGTGGATTGTTCTCGCATGTGCATGCTAAACGCTTTAGGCCTTCAGATGATCTTTGATGTTTGAAAATCATATTTTCATTAGTTGTGGTGACCATCTCTCCAAAGGCAAAATTAAGAAATGGCATTGTCACTCATCCCTCTGACAGTAGTTTATCTAATGCCAAACCAGTTAAGTGAATCCATGGCATTTTTGCTCATTGGAAGAAGGCGGCTGGCATATTTTCTTTGGCCTTTTGTTCTTGTTAAGCGATTATGAACAGATGGGCTTCTTCTTGCATTTTTTAATGCTGGATGTAGATGTCAAAACTACATGCGAACTACAAAGCAAACCTTTTTTAAATTATCTCACATGAAAAACTCATTTCCAAATCCTTCGCTGTTGCTCACGCCATTCATGAGGCTCTAATGAGTCATTTTAGCTGCGTGCGTCGCCAAAAATAAGATCGATGGCGTCTTCGTGAGCAATCTTAGCAACCGAGACAGTTGTGTTTTATATTATTCCGCATGAATATTAATACATTAAATAGATAGGAATTTAGTGAGTCACAGTTTTGAATTGTGCAACCTATTCAAGGCTGAATCAAAGGCACAGCGATGTTTCTTAGCTTGCTGAAAAGCCCCAGCAGCTGCCAGCGTGTGTGGGTGGACTGTTTGTCTGCATCGGACCAGGGAGACGGGTCTGGAAAGCTCCTCACCCTTTCAGCTAATTGGCCGTGGGCTAGCCCTGAAATTTATTGGCATTTGCGTGATAAACTGCCGGCATTGTATCCTTTTCCTATTGTGTGTTGCAGGAAATAATAGCCCCCTCACCAGATATGGAGCCTGTTCTGGTCAAAGGACGTAGAAAGGCAGCATGGGTCCTGAGGTGACTGACCCACACTGTGGGATGGTAGTATCCTCCTTGGTAATATCCCGCTGCTGGAAATTAGTCGTCAACAGGCTCCTCTTTCTGCTGGTGTCAGGCGTGGGCCCCTGATGAGAGATTTGTTGATATGAAAACTCGATTAGTCTAACTTATTTGAGGGTACGGTGGTTGCAGAGCACATGGTGCCCTCCCGAGACTCTCCATCCTCACTTTGCGCCACCACGTATCATTAAAACCTCTGTTCTAAACCATAAAGTTAAACCTGACCTTTGACCCTTAGCCACTAGACACTGATTCTCCATATCTAGGATTTAGATTTATGACTGGTAGTCATTAGCCTTTAAGTGCTCAAATATTCGTTTTGATGCAATTAACAAAGTTGAGGCTGGTTTATGACTGATTTTTGACAGTGCATGAACCCATTTCATATCTATATATTCATATTCATAACCATTTCAAGTTAATGGGACCCGAAAACAAAAATTTTGTCATCATTTACTTGCCTTCATGTCGTTCCAAACCTGTATGACTTTCTTTCTTCTGCTGAACACAAAAGTTGGTTCCCACTGACTTCCATTGTATTTTATGTCCATACAATGGAAGTCAATGGGAACTGAAAAATGTTTAGTCACCAGCATTCTTCAAAACATCTTTTCTTGCATGTGTGTTCTGCAGAAGGAAGAAAGTTGTACAGTTTTGGAATGGCGTGAGAGTAAGTAAATGAGGACGGAGTTTTCATTCTTGGGTGCACTATACCTTTAACAGTAAACTTAAAAGCTCTATTGTAAGTCGCTTAAAGGCATGTATTATTATGAGCGGAGAGGGTACGTAGAAGTTTCATGGAAAGTTTGACAATTAACTTCCACAACACCTAGACTTGGTAATGAGCTTAATGAAACGCTTTATTCCAAAGGCCTGCTTTTAGAGTCTAAGGGCCTAATTAGAGGAAGCGCAAAATGGCTTAATTAATTTGGATCCTTCAAAGGCAGTTTCATATTAGTTTAGAGTAGTCCTGATCCCAGGTAGCGGAAGAGGTATTATTTACTAATTCACCATGAATAGTTTAGTGAGTTCAGTTCTCTATGGTAATCCATATTATTCTAGTTTTAGAAGTGAGTTGCATTCTCCACTCTTATTCTAGTCATTAAAGTAGAGTCTCAGGATGGATTTATATCAAAAGACTAGATCCCACTTGAAATGCACCATTGCATTTAGACGGTTATTGCAGGGTCAATCGCAATTCACTTGGGCATTAATTATAGAGCAGGAAAGCTTTTAACATGTCTCTCTCTCTTTCCCATGCAATCAAACCATCATAAATGAGCTAGTCATCATTCTCACATTGACTGAACTGCAGTGTGTGAAAACAACTATTACTCTTTCTTGAAAAATGTTTTAGGGCTCTTCGTGAAACTAGTTGATTGAACTAATCAGGATAAGAATAAGATATCAAACCCCTCCTCTGAATTACAGCAAAAACTGGTGAAAGATAATAATAACTTACAGTATTTGTGATTTGTGAATCATAAATGGCCTTGTTTCAATTTCATTTATTTTTTTAGCAATGCTGTACTATTAATGCTGAATTACTCCTAATAATTGCTTAGTAAAACACTGTAATCAAAAACCTTATACATTATACTGTATATATGTAAAAAATAATGTATATAATGTAATAATTCGCAAAATACAAATATTTAATATTTTAATAATATTTATATCCATAAAGTCTCTTAATTTTCAAATTGAAGCAAGTGTTTAATTCATCAAGAAACTTAACATATACTTTATATAACAAAGCCTGCATACATAGATAAATCTAAAGTGATTCATAATATGAATATTAATTAGTATATCTATTTCTATATTGAATCATTTTTAGTATCATCCAGAAATTGTAGATCTCAATTTCAAATCAAAAGTGAAGTGTTTAGTTTCTCTACCACTAGTGGTATCAAACCAAATTGGAGTTTATTTGTTTGATCTGGTTTTGTTTGTATGACCAATGGAAGATGGTTCAAGTGTTTGAAACTTGTTTGAAAACAGTCATTATTTTTGCAGTACTGTTTAGTGCCACTAGGGGTGTAAAAATGACATACTGCAACTTAATTTACAATTTTTGAAGCAGCATTTGCATGCCTAGTTATTTAATTATCTGGTTTGTATTCCACATTTAGAACCCAACAAATCACTGTGTCATTCCTTGATAACTTTCTTCTGACCTGCACTTTCATCCAGACTATCTGTAATGTCTGTCATGTATCTTCCAGCACACAGAGGGCATGAGGCCATGTTCCAGCTGTCACAACACACACACATGCTAACCCGACCCCACGGCCTCTCACTGTCCCGACTGGAACATATGCCAAAACTCAGCAGCTCCAGACAGGATATAGCACATGTCCATCATATTACACCCACTTTTTCCCATGACCCATGGGTGGTATTAGACAGCTGCCCTGTACAAGAGACCCAGCCTCTGCTTACTGATATTTCACACTTGTGTGCCACGCGGACTGCAGGTGGGAATGCCTGAACGGAAGGAGACTACAAGACACTGTTGTTTTTCCCAAAGCGAGTTGAACAGGGGAAGGTATTCAATGAGCCGAGTGTTGTACAGTCTCCCTGGTTCAGGGGAGAGCAGCAGGCTGATTGACATAGATATCCCATTTAAAAACTCAAAGATACGTGCAAGATCACGCAAGGAGTGCAGTTTAACAGCAGGGACCTTTTCAGCTCTATTAGAGATGATGGATTTTTGGGTGATTGATTTAATGCAGTATACAGTGTACTCCTTTGCAGGGTTTTGCTTAATTTCCTTTCTAATAAATGGATGAAACTGAGCAAATTCAACAAGTTATGGTTTTCCCATTGATTTGAGCTACTTTTAAACTGTTGGTCATGGGTTTGAAATTCCCAACCCAAGGTTAGTCGGTATGTATTTGTGGCTTTATATTGTGTACTGAATGTGGTAATGAGTTTTATTTACAAAGAGATGGTGTAGGAAGACACTTTTTTTTACATCTAAACTTCTGTTTGCACTTTCTGTGATTAATTGTTTTGCAGGTTGAGTCATTTAAAAATACAAGGAATCATGCTTTAGAAACACAAACAATTTTCATTATAGCACTGATATAAAAAATAATGTGGACTCCACTTACTTCAGACTGTAAAAATCCCAGTGTTATTAATTATATGAAGGAAAAAGGCAAGCTGAAGCTCATTCCAAGTTTTATGAAACAAATAAGACAGATGAAACTAAATAGTCCTTGAGAAATTAGACCTTTACCTCTGTGAACTGACTACCTATAAAATCAACAAGAACAGCAGCAAAACATTCTTTCAGTCAGTCATCGAACAAAAAGAACAAACTTAGATGCAAACTATTAAGTTATATTGACTAATCATCAAAGAAAACCATTCAAGACAAGCACTGAAATGCCTATATGCTCTGGGAGAAGGAAAAAAACATATTAACTTGTAATACTTCTAATGTGGTCATGAAAAAGCAACACATAGTAAATCTATTGAATTAAATATATTTAAACAATTATACAGTTTCAGAGGGTAAACTGACTTGAACGTAGCGGTCCGATTTCAAACGAAAGGTATTTCCCCAGTGACACAAATTAATAAAGTATTGTTGAAACATTTTACAGCAAAGCTGCTGTCCATATCATTTATCAAAGTGTTTTTAGAAGTGAGCATGAAGAAGTCTAATGTTCACATGGAAGTTATGAGAATATTCTGCCAAGCGAGCAAATAAAAGACAGCCACTGACAGATTTCCAGGGTCTTAAAACATCTTAAAAACTAGTAAGTTTTCAATACAGGTTAAATTATATAATTTTGATAAGACATTTCTAGCTAATGCCACATGTTTGCTACATCTTAATAGTCAATGTCAGAGTGTATTTATTAATCAAAAGCATGCAGAAGTGAAAATTGTGTAAAATTCCTCTCAAGCACCAAGTGTAATATGTGTTGATGTGAAAATGGGAAACAGCATGATGTGTAATGCCACCCCAAAGTTCAGTTGAACTATTTTGGTGGCATGATCAAATAGATTCTATGCATGCAAGAAATATGAATGTGATTATGGAAAATCTCAGTGAATAAACACTTTATAATTATTCCACACCATATTTCCTTTGCAGGATACCTCCAGATGAGAGGTTAGACATGTAAGGACTTGCCTGGATGTGGACACATGTCCTCTAATGTCCAAGAAGCCCCCCTCTAAGCAGCTGAGCTAAACAAAAACTGTCAGGATAGCCCAAATGCTGTCGAAACCCAAATGATGGGGAGGTCAAACAAGACAGGGCTGGGTGAAATTAGGGGACTTTCCGAGGGGCTGGATATGCATTTAGGGTGGAGATGAGTGTATACAGTTCCTCAGCATGAGGTGTAGAGGGACTCTACAGGTAGCTGTGGGCAGCTCTCCAAACAAAACCAAAGAGGGGGAGGAGCAAATACTAATGTGGGCATCTGACCTGACTGCCCCTCCTGGACGGAAAAAAAATCATGCCATTTGCAATGATTTTCCAAGTGGACATCAAATGCATAGGCTTAAAGTAACTCACTGATTCACAAAATGCCTGTTAGCATTTACAGCTTACTCCATTAGACTGTTATTGAAATAGATGTCTCATACCAACTGTCCCGTTGCTGAATCTGTAGATACCCGTGAATTAAATGTAGCTGACATGGCCATTGTGTAAATGTTTATCACACTGTGATGGACAGGTGTCCCTCCAAGCAGACCTCTGATAGCAGCACCTGCTTTGTGGCAAGAGGTTAGTGACATGTGTACCCTTTTGTGCTCCTACCCAGGAAAGTCTATCCATGAGTGTGCTCTTCTGATGACATTGGCAGGAGGAGTGAGTGACGCTTCTGCTTGGTGCTGCTGATCTGAGTGGCAAAAGGGACAGAGGATGAATAAATCCATTGTATTCATCTATTCATGAGTCTGGTTAGATGAGAAGTACATGAACATTTTAAAACGAAGCAAGGAAAAGAGAGGTATTAAAATGAGAAATACTAAGATTCTGGACTATTTCTGGGCCACTAATCAAATAAGTAAATCATGCTGGATAACATAATGTTTTACACAATTAAACTAGTGGAGTTCAACTTGAGTTCTGCTGTCATTAAAGCAAATTGGGGTCATACAAATATTTTAAATATTTTCAAAACTTGATTAAACACTAGATTCACAAGTTTCATGATCTGTATGATTTAGTTTTATGGGATTAAATAAAATAACATAACATCCGACACAGAAGAGAAACAAATTGTTGAAAAAAGTCATTATTCACTGATGTCACATGAACTATTTTAACAATGTCCTTACTACCTTTCTGGGCCTTGAATCTGTCAGTTGCATTGCTGCCTATGCAGGGTCAGAAAGCTCTTGGATTTCATCAAAAATATCTTAATTTGTGTTCCGAAGATGAACAAAGGTCATATGATTTGGAACGACATGAGGGTAATTAATGTCAGAATTTTCCTTTTTGGGTGAACTATGCCTTTAAGGGAAGTGTTACCTATTATTTACTATTTATTGAAAGACTGATATACAATGATTTCCCTTTGGGTGTGTTTACATGCTAATAATATGCTATATATATACAAAATGCTAACAATCAAAAGTAGCTAAAAATGCAAGAAAACTACATTTTAAGATCATTATGTTTTTCTCCCATTACAACCCTTAACCATTAAAAGACAACTTAATAGTTTCATAAGACCATATACACTGTTGACTTACCAAGCATAATCAGTGTAAGATTAGAGGTAAAAGAAACAAGCAAGCTTTACTGAGCAACAATGTGAGACATTTTCAAGACTGATTAAAGTGTTACCATCAGCAAAGTTAAAAAACCAAAAGAAGTCTCACCGGCCCACTTTATAACCCTTAACAGGTGAGTGTAGCTCCAAGGATGGGAGTTCACCAAAAATAGTGAGTAATTGCCAGGTGGAAGAAGGAGAATGATGGTACTGCTGTGAATATAATCTCCTCAGAGGCCTAAAAACTTACATGGGTGTCTATGCATGCAATTGCCCCACAATACAGATCAAGAGATTGTGATTAAACAACCAGTGGCTGGGATGGTTATGTCTTTACAGCCTACTTATGCACCTGCAAATTGTAGACAGCTAATTTGGGTAAATCATTAGCATTCCTGATTATAGTCTTCATATAAATACACTCATTTTCATACACTCATTCATTCATTGAAATACCCAACAAAAGCAGCACGGTCATCCTGTAGCTCAATTTAGAGTGTAGCGCTCAATAGTGTTTGATACCAAAGGGAATCCAGAAAATAACAAAAGGTGTATATTATGCATAATAAGCTCTGTTGGGTAAAAGTGTCTACCAAAATGTGTAAATGTAAAACATAATCATTTCTTCATAATAAACTTCTCATCTGCAGTGCAAACCAATAATCTGGACTAGCAATTTATAACAAAAAGGCCAGGATTTCTTGAAATGCAATGGGACAAATTGAAAAAAAACAAAAAAAAACAAGAAAGATAACAATGAGCAATCCCTTCAAGATTTTTGCACTCATTCCTACTAGAAATGCAGCTGTTTCAATAGTTACTCCCACTTCTGCAGTTCATACTTCCCACTGCGAACTTAAAAAGGGCCGAGTCAAGACACTCTGGAGCAGATCCTGACAGGAATTATTTGGGTTTGCGTTAATAAAATAAATGGCAGTGCAGCAGCTGTAGAGAGCTCCCCCAAAACCACAGCCATCTCCCTCCTTTCAGACCCTCGAGATTATGAGATGGGTACCACAAAGCTTGCTGGAGCAAGCACAGCTGCATATCATCAGACTGAGGCCTTTCCCATGTCTAAGCTCTGAGTCAACTGACACAGTTTAGGGTGTTGAAATGAACCATTACCTCCTCTCATCTCTCCCACTCTGGGTGTAAAGCAGTTTAACAGCTTTACAGAGGAGTGTATGTTATCTTGGGTAGCGTGCAGTACTGGGTTATTTCTGATAATCGTTGTTGCCAAATTTTGCTGTGGTATTATGAATTAACACTCAGAGTGTAAGTAGATAGATAGTTAACAATGATAAAGCATTTCTTGTTAAAGCTTAAAATTCTCTTGATAGTTATCTTGCTATTCTTAAAAGCTGTTTTTAAAATATCTTTTACTTGGTACCCAGGCACATCTTCCCAAAATGGACAGATGGAGAGAGGAGAGATCCTGGGCAGGTAGGCATCTCCAGAATGCGGGGGCAGCTTGGGAGCACTCAGTGGGGGCTGAATGACACATAACTGCCTCCCACCCACACCCACGGAGAGAGACCGGATGGGGTCATTGTCCCCACATTTTCAGGGTCCCCTCCCCTCTTCTCTAGGCTCCAACCCACTCTGCTGAGTGGGCGAATCCTGGGGGTATAACGCCTACACACACCTGCATATTGAGTGGGATACACAAATGTTCAATGCAAAAATGCCCATCATTGTTTTTTGGGGTAGAATCCCCAAAAGAAGTACAATACCCTGAGCATAACAAAAACTTCAGGACAGATGTTGAATCTGCTACTGCAAATAAGCGTCAAAGCCCTTTTCAGCCAAAGACACTGATTGTTACGAAGAAAAACTGTTGAAACACTTAAATCACTGACAACACAATCTCATGATTTTGTCCATTCACCACCTAAACTGTTGTTTACCAGTTGTTTACCCATTACTCTGGGTTATGATGTGCTATATCCCATGAGCTTGCTAACTCAGAGTAGCCATTACATAAATTCAGTATTGTGAAAGCAACATGAATAATATCTACATATGATTTTAACTGGAAATGGATAGATTGGAAGCTGCCACCTAGAAAAGAATAAAGGATTGCCTCCCAGGAACATTTAAAAGCAAACTGTCATAGCTATGCTAACAGTGAAACTGAGAAAAATAGACTAAAATAGTCAACGAGACCCAATTTTGGACATAACTCCAATATATTTTTCAAACCATTTGTCCTAATGCTAGACCCCATCCTAGAAACCTAGAAAAGGGGTGTCTTAATTCTGTCCTGGAGGGCCACTTTCCTGCAGAGTTTAGCTTTAGCTTGCCTAAACACACCTGCCTGGAAGTTTCTAGTATACCTAGGCTGCGTTCCACTCCACTTTTAGACACACGCTCGCGAAATTCCCTAAGCATTTCCCCTCAGAGGAATCCCCGCTGCCATTTTGAAGTGCATTCCACTTCGTGAAGTGGACAAGGGAAGTTTATATGGACAGACCCTCGACCCCTCGATTTTGCCCAAGGGAGCGAGTCTGCTTCATATGCACACTTCAGGCCACTCCATGGACCACAATGCAACACGATTATGATGTCATCGCATATCGCGTTAAATTTAGCCTATAATATATAAAAAATTTTTTTTTACATTTATAACAGCCCAAGCATACCTATATACATATAGAATGCTGCAGCAAACAAATTCGTAAGTGGAAAAATGTAAACAATAAACCAACTCCATAGCGGATTCTAAGTGATCAAGGGCTTAGGACGTTCCGATTCAGTCTATTGCAAGTGTTCCGCCAGAAGTGGGCACTCATGCAACGTAATCAATGACGTACATCCGAGTAAACGAGACGGAGCGAAGTTTGCGAGTGAAGGGCTTAAAAAATGGACTGGAAAGCAGCCCTAGTAAGACCTTGTTTAGCTGGTTTAGGTGTGTTTAACTGGGGTTGGAGCTAAACTCTGCAGGACAGTGGCCCTCCAGGAGCAGGATTGGACACCGTTGACCTAGAAGAATGATCAGTCCATCACTAGGACAAATGGACTTACAAATGCAGTGCAGTTTTGCCCTAGGGACAATTAAAGTTTTTAATTAAGTTGTTAAGTTTCGTTAAGATTGTGCATGGTGTACTATAGTAATGTTTCATGTGAGATTATATTGCTATAGAGGTCAAATGCATAGTCGAGGTGCCAATTTCTGTTTTCTGTAGCATTTCTGTAGCTCAACCAATAGAGTATAGCACCAGTAATGCCAAGTACAAGGGTTCGATTCCCATGAAAACTGCATACTGAGAAACATTTGCAACTTTAAGTTGATTTGGGCAATGTGTAAATGCCAAATGTATAAATATAACTTGCACCCAGGCCACCAAACAGATAAAGATCTCACACGTTTGGATAACAAACAACTCATATCTCTATCTTTGTGAGGTACTATAACCCCAAGTAAAAAAAAAAATGCAACATGCACAAGACAAATATATACGCAGTGAAGTGTAGCAAATTAGATGTCCAGTGAATTTCCATCAGTTAACCAAATTTCAAATCTAAGAGTTGAATTTCCTGCCCATAAAAATCTTTATGTGCATCAGACTCCTGTACAACTGCTCTTAAACACCAGAGTCCTCTTTGTTTTTCATGAGACGAGTGTCATAAGCATGTATGATTAGGTGAACAAAAATAAGGGGCTTTAAATCTTGCTGCAAATGGCCTGTCAACACAACAGAGCTTTTGAATGCAGGTCCAAATTACAGCTGCCCCACAAGCAAGCAATTACAGAGCTGCTAGCAAGGCGATGTGCACCATGGTGTGTGGTATATGTGACTAGCGCGCAGACCTTGCTAAGAGGCTTCGGGTAATTTGCGCCACTACATTTTCCTAAGCATTAGTCTATCCCCAAATCCCGCTCCTGTACAATTACATGAATACGATTTTGCTGATATACAAATTTGACAGTAAATGATTCCGAGAGTTTTCCAGTAGAAAAAGCAGGATGAGAGTCGATGGGTTTCTTTAAATTTATTTTATTTTCTGCCAGAGGCTCCGTCTGGCCACGGAGGCAGTTCGTCTTGGCGCGGCAGACAGTGGTGTTATGTAGGCACTTCCCAAAAAACGAGGCTCGGTAGCCAGTGT